>JAMYWO010000053.1:0-13368 GCA_024220525.1 Cochliopodium minus | reverse complement strand
TACGACAAACAGAATAGGTCTTACAACTGTACTGTGTGTAATATAAACTTTGATGTTCATGAATTACAAGTAAAAAAGAAATCAAAAATAAAAAATAAAATAAAAAATAAAAAAAAATAAAAAATAAACAAAAAAATAAAAATAAAAAATAAATAAATAAAAAATAAAAAATAAAAAACAAAAAATAAAAAATAAAAAAATATAAAAAATAAAAATATAAAAAATAAAAAATAAAAAATAAAAAAACAAAAAAAAAATGAAAAAACAAAAAATTTTAAAAATTTTGATAACATAATAAAGATTTATTTTTTATTTACTTATTTAGATGAATGGCATGAAATGTAAAAATTGTAATGGAAACAATTTCAAAGAAAACAAAATCTACAACACTGAAAATGAGTATTCTCAAAATGTTCTTAATTTCATCAAAATCATCAAATTAAAGTAAAATAAAAATAAAAAATAAAAAATAAAAAATAAAAAATAAAAAATAAAAAATAAAAAATAAAGAATAAAGAATAAAAAATAAAAATTAAATTAAAAAATAAATAAAAAATTATAAAAAAAATTTGAATTACCCTCCAAGAAAGATAAAGAGTGTAAAACAGAAATAACTTTTTTTTTGATGTCTTTGAAGGAGTAATAATAATCTTGGATTACACCGTAGTTGGGTTTGTTGAGTTGCACTGCGAAAGAGTGAACACTGAAGTCTTTTCTTCCCAAATAGGATTTTAGTTTTGTTGAATGAGCGATCGTCAATGAATTTGGTTGGTTGTGATCTCCTGACTTTGAAAAATTAAAAAAAAAAAAATTAAAAAAATAAATAATAGATATAAAATTGAAGAAATAGTGAAAAAAATGATTAAAACAAATTAAATTTAAAATTTAAAAAAGTAAAAAATAAAAAATATTAAAATTGAAGAAATAGTGAAAAAAATGATTATTGAAACAAAAGAAATCAAAAAAAATCAAAGAATTAAAAATAAATAGGAAATAAAATGAAGAAAATGTTAATAAATAAATAAAAGTTTAAAAAATAAAAATAAAATAAATTTAAAAATGCAAAAAATCAAAATATAAAAAAAATAAAAGTTTAAAAAATAAAAAATAAAATTACAGCATCATTTATTTGTATTTCAAACTCTTGAGTGCTGAAAGAAACAGAATTATTTTGTAATTTGATTTCAGGTTTAAGTTTCAAGTCTTCCGTCAAACTGTTAGCAAAGGAAAGGATGTCTCCACTGTCCACCACAATCTCAATAAAGCTTGGTTTTCTACCCAAAACTATGTCTATTGCAACTTCTCCTGCTATGTACACCTTTTTCTTAAGTTTATCTCCCAAAGCACCTAAATTTTTTTAAAAAAATAAAATATAAAAATAAAAATAATAAAATATTAAAATCATAAAATAAATAAAAGTAAAATATTAAATAAAAATAATAAAATACCAAAATCATAAAATAAATAAAAATAAAATAATAAATTATTAAATTTGAAAAAGTAAAATTTTTTTTAAAAAAAGAAAAAATAAGTTATTAAAATAAAAATAAACAAATAAAAAAGCAAATAGATTTTTTGATAAAAATTAAATAAAAATATCTCATAAAATTAGAAATAACAAATAAATCAAAAAAAATTTTTTTTTAAAAAATAAATATATTTTTTATTAGTATTAAAATTTAAACAAGTTTAAATAGTTATTAAAAAATCCGGAAAATTTACCAGATTTGTCCAAGATGTCCTTCAATTTTCTTTCGAGTTTTTGGAGAGTAGGGAGAAGTGTGGAATTGTTTTCTTTTACTCTACTCGCATATGTAGAGGGAGAGTTGACCATCACGCTGGCAACAGAAGCTTTGCCCACCAACCCCACAATGTTCTTGTCTTCATCAACAATAGGTATAACTCTTTGCTTCCCCTTTACAATCAAAACTAAAAAAAAAATTAAAAAATTAATTAAAATATAAATAATGAAAAATAAATAAAATAAATTAAAATTATAATAAATAATGAAAAAAAATTTTTATTTTTATTTTTATTTTTACTTTCTACTGCAGAATTAATTAGTGACTCTTTTGATAAACATTTTACATCCGACACCATAATGTCCGTGATTGCGTGATCTCCCAACCCAAGTTCTATGGCCTTAAAAACTTTGGACTTTTCTGCAATTCCTATAACTTTCTTAAAATAAAGAATTAACCAAATTTTTTTAAAAAAATAAAAAATAAAAAAATTTTTAAAAAATAAAAAAATAATAAAAAATAAAAATTTTTTTTTTTTTTTACTTTCTCTTCATTAACTACAGGTGCAGACTGAAATTTGAAAAAATAATCCATGAGAGAATCTGAAATGGTGGTGTTATGAGGAATGATGATTGGCTGGACCATCAACGATTCCATAGAAACAGGAGGGGTAAGTTTGGTCTGGATGTTCGCAACCAAACTTTCTTTCGTTTCGTTAAAAGTGAGATCCTTAACAGTGGCAGCTCCTAAAGAAAAATTTAATTTTATTTTATATTTTATATTTTATATTTTATATTTTTTATTTTTTATTTTTTATTTTTTATTTTTTATTTTTTATTTTTCATTATTTTTTGTCATTTTTTATTTTTTATTTTTTATTTTATAATAATTTTTTATTTTTAATCTGCGGTCTTTTTTATTTTTTGTTTTTAATTTTTAATTTTTTATTTTATTTTTTATTTTTTTTTTTTTTTATCTTTTATTTTTATTTTTATTTTTATTTTTATTTTTATTTTTATTTTTTATTTTATTATAATTTTTTTTTTTAACCTGCGGTCGGGTGTCCTGCACCTCCGAAATCTTGGCACACCTTTCCTATATCCACTACCAAGTGGGTTGCTCTCCCACATACCACGATCGAGCCATTGAACTCTCCAATCGCAAACACAATAGGAAGATTGTTGTCTTTTCTAAACTGGTTAACAATAGGAGCGAATTGCCTAATTTATTTAAAAATTATTTTTTGGTTTTAAAATAATTTTAATTTAATCTTTTTTATTTAAAAATTTTAATTTTTTTTTAATTTATACTGTATTTATTAAAATTAATTTTTTAAAAAAATTTTTTTCATATCTTTTTTTATGATATTTTTTTTTTATGAAATTAATACTAATTAATTAATTTTTTTTTTTACCCATCAAAAGTATCCACTAAAAGAAATATTTTAAGAAAAATAAAATATTAAAATTTAAAAAATTATTTACCCCTCGCTTCAGCCAAATAAACTTTCAAATCATTAATCTCGAGAAAAAAAAGAGAAGACTTCAACTGTTCATAAACTTCCAATTGATCATGAGTCAATTGAGAAATTTGGAAATCACTGGTATTAGTACTTTGAAGAAACTGAGTGGTGATAGCAACTCTGTCTAATTCGTAGTTCTTTAGGAGATATGCCATCGCCAAAAAATCTCCTTCGTTAGTTTTGTCGTACCTGAAACATCCTGTGTCATCGTAGATTCCCATGGCGATTATTGTTGCTTCGTCTTTTGATATTTCTATCTTTTCTTTTAAATGAACAAAGTTAATTTGTATATTTGAAAAAAATCAAGGAAAAATTAATTCCAACAAACTTTTTATCATAAGCCATGAAAAAAATGTTGAAATATTAAAAGAAATAATGTATCTCAGGTTTTTTTAAAAAATAAATTACTTTCTTTAATAATTCAAAATTTTTATTTTCGTTCATATTGATTTATTTTCCATATTATGTTTTGCTTTATTACACAAGAATGATTATTTCTTTTATTAATTTTATAATTATATTATATTGAAAATAAAAAATTAAAAAAAATAATATGAAATCTACCTTGTGATTTTTCATTATATTTTCTGATTTCATCAACAATCACACTACATGCAGATCCCCATGGCTTATAAATTTTCTTGGCCAGATCCTTCACTTTTAAATCTTGTTCCTCGATGGGATCATGATGATCATACACCCATACCTCGACCTCATCATTCTCACATTTCTGAAGATATTCTCCCAAATGCTTCACTCGTGTAACTTTGGCAGTATCCACAATCACAACCTTTGTAAATTGATTCTTGTTGAATTTGACTAGATTGGTATAGATTGGTAATTTGAGATCATCTCTTCTCTTATCAACAAATTCATTCAATCTTTTGTCAAAAAATATAAAAAATTTGTTGTGTTAATAATTCTTGCTTTATATATGTTTGAAAGAAATTATATTATGGATCTGATATGGTGATAATATGATTATAGCTTATAAAGTTAAGGATATATTGGTTTAAAATCAGTATATGTTTGAATTTATTCTAATGATTTAATTGTTTGTTCAGGTTGTTGATAAATAACTCAATTTTTAACTTCTTTAAAGATTATATATTCTTCTTACTCTTTATCCCTGCTTCCAGGCCATAGCATCACCGAATTTCTGTGTAATTTTGATGCAGCCACCATTGATCCAATAGCATCAAAATCTGGAGAATCATGGCAAGTGATTAAAGTATTATATTCTTCCATAAATAAAACGATAAAAATTTTTTTATTTTTAATTTTTTTTTATTTTTGATTTTAATTTTAAATTTCTTCAATTTGTGGATGAAATAGTTTTATTTTTGATCTAATTTTGTTTTAAATTTTCTTTTTTTAGTGTTTTTCGCAGAATAATTGATAACTTCTTGATAATTCTCTTTGTTTTTCAATCCAATCAAAAAATGAAATGAACATTCATCAAAGATCTTTGCAAGCAAAGGTTTTGGAATTCTCAAGTATTTTTTTTCTTTGAAAGAAATGTTGAAACAAGTCAGGAAACATTCCATCATGATTTTGAATTCTATTTCAAAAGAGAAGTGTTTTTGTTGGCTCCAACAAGGTTTGTCTGAAATTCTTTTGTTTACATTCAACAAAAATCCAATTTCAGTTTTCCTTCTGTGTCACTCGAGTGAATACCAAATTCAAGAATAGAATGATTCTTTTGAAGTAAATGAAATAATTTAAAAAGTTCCTGAATCTCTTTGTTTATATTAATTATTTGGAGTGTATCATTTGATAGCAAACATTCTAAAAAAGGAGAAACTAAATGGTCTTCTATTAAATTAAAATAGAACCTATCGAGATATTTGTTCTTTTTTAAAGATTTAAAAATTCTGTTATAGTCGACTGGATGAAAGTAACTTCCTTCCAACCTTAAACACTCCCATTCTTTTTTTTTGAGCAAACAAGAAACGAATCCAACAGCAAATTCACCATTATCACGAATATCTACAATTTTGAGAGACTCATTCTTTTTCAATCCACTATGAAAATAAGTATGTAGCATTTCATTGCTTCCATCATAAAAACAGTCTCTCAGAATCCTTAAATTCAATTATAAAATATAATCATTAAAATTCAATTTTATTATAACAATTAATCAACTTTTGGTTAAAAAAGAAAAAAATTTACAATTCACGAAGAGATTTGGTTGAAGATAAAAAAATATTCATTTCATCGTTTTCAAGTTCATCAATGTAATTTTTAGATAAATCTAAGGAAGTAATTCCACCATAGTTTTTGAGGCAAATTAAAAGAGAAGACAACTGTTGATAATCGAGGAAATTCAATTGTAACTTACTGATATTTAGGTTAGAAAATAACATCGGAGGTAAATAATTTTTGAGAATATTTGTTAATCCTCTTTGATATGACATTTGAAAAGAAGTTAATCTCTTGTTTTTGAATGCTTCACAAATAGTTTCCATTTTCAATTCATTTGAATATTGATGAGAAAGTCCAAATGAAGTGATACTCTTGCTTGTTAAAAGTAAATCTGAAATTTCTTGGGATAACTTTTCATCAATATTAAAATCCTTGTCATTTTGTTTGATCGATTTCAAAATCTTTTTTGTTATCTCAATTGATTTTATTTCATCGTCATAAAGGTCGCAAAAAAGTATCAATTTTTTAATTGATGTATTTCTTTTCAGAATTTCACAGAAATCATCCCATTTTTTCTCTTCCAATGTGATTAAAATATTTAAAGATTCAAGAGTTGTTGTATTCCTCAGATAATCTAAGAAAGAGTTGAAATTTTTTTTTATTGAATTTCTAACAGTCAAATAAATTCTTTTTGTTCCTTTTATTTTTCGAAAATCATCCACAGCAATAGAAGATCCATCATCATTTTGAATGCTCTAAAGTAAAGATTTTGTTAGGAATGGAATTGTATAGAATAATTAGTTACCATTTCCCAATTTTTATTTTGAATTTTTTGATTCCAATTTACTAATTTGTAATTTATTCAAAATTATTTCTATAAAGTTCAGTTTGATTCTCTTTTTTGTTCAATATGATCAAAAAATAAAATGAACATTTATCAAAGATTTTTGTAAGAAAAGTATAGATTCTCAAGTATTCCTTGTTTTGAAATGAATGTTGAACAAGGGAAACAATCCATTTTGGCTTGTACTTTTTAATTGAAATAAATATTTATTTTATTAAAATGATGCATCCTGCTATCTAATAAGAGACATATGATTTAACATATACTTTTTTTAATTCATTTTAATAAAATAATATATAAAATCTAATTAAAATTTTTTGTACGGCACGGGTATGTATCCTTAAATGATAATTTGCTCGACTTTGGTACAATCAAATCAAAATCCAAAGAACCCTTCTTGAGATGTTCAATTTTTTCAAGAATAAGTATGTTTGGAGATAATTTACTCTTTATAATTTTTGAAAAATATAGCTTTAATTTTCATAAAATTGATAGCAATTCTTTCAATAAAGAGTTTATCCAAAGATTGAAAACAATATTTAATTTTTTTTTTCAAAAATTTTCCCTGTTATAAATAAATCGTGTTCTATTTGTTGTATTTTTCTTGCAAAGATCCAAAATCTGACCTGATATGTTCTTTGTTCCACTAAAATTCACATTTATTTCTTTTTTAAAAAAAGGTCAAAAATTAAAAGAGAATAATAAAGATTTTTTTACTTTTAGAATCAAATTCTTTCGCCAAATCTTCAAAAATGAGTTTCCAACTTGGCCTTCCTTTATAATAAACAACATTATCCTTTTTAACGATTGAATTATCGTTGATGGGCTCTGAAGTCAAAAAAATGTGAATTTCAATAGAAAACTCTTCTTGTTCTATTTTCTCAAAGAAATTGAGGGTATTATCCACCCATTCATACTTTTCTGATTCTTTATGAACCCAAAATATTCTCAATTTCTTTATTTTTATTGAATCCTCAACCTTACAACTCCCAAATGTTCTTCCAAGATCTTTCTTATCAGATAAGATTTTTTTATTTTGTTTGATAGGTTGTTTTGTTCCAACATTTCTCATATTTAATCTTTATTGAAAAAGATGAATTTAAAATTTTTTTTTTTGTTTCAAAAATTACCTCACTTCATCTCTATTTTCTTGTAAGAATTCTCCAATTTTTTTCTCATCATTTTCTTTCTCCATAATTATTTTTTCAAGATCTTTTTCATCAATTTCTTTGTTTTCTTCTTTTAATTGCTCTTAGAAAGAAATATTTATAAAACAAAAACTTTATTTTACCTTTGTTTTGAAACTTTGATTTGGAAAAAAATGCTGATTTTCTCTTGTCAATGTACAAATTTGGATTTTTATTTTTCATAATCTTGTTTTGAATACACTTTAATAGAGAAATGAAAGGAGTGATACCTTGGAGTAAAAAAGGTGATCAAAAGATTAAAAGATTAAAAATTTTTTTTTATGAATACCTATTCCATTTGTTATTAAAACAAGATTTTTACAATGAAAGAATGAAGTAAACGATGTTCCATAAGGCAAATCTACTTTGAATCTGAGTGCTTCAATTTTGTCGATCTTAGAATAGGAGATGTTTTCTACACCCAAATCACTAAATTTTACCAATTTATTTTTTTCATTGAGGAGAGTTTTCAAATTGTTTGTCCATTCCCCAAAAATCTGAATTTTTTATTCATAAATTAATAAAAACTATAATAACTTTTATTTTTACTTTAATGTGACAGGAAAGGTAATAGTCATCAGGGGATGATGTGATACTGAATGGATGCCATTCAAACTTTGAAATTGAAGGAAAGTTTAAATAAACATATTCTCCTGGAAAGTATCTCCATTTCCTCTTTCTTTTGAGTCTCAATTCAATAACATCAAAGGAATGTTCAATTGCCTCCATAGAATAAAAAATAAAAAACAAAATCAATCTCTGAAAAAATATTATATAACATTTCAAAATCATTTACAATAGAAAGAAGAGTAGCTGGAATTATTTTGACGAAAGATATCATTTTTTCGATGATCAACAAAGAAACAGGAGGAATAAGCCAGATCCAAAAATCAGAATTTGCTCCAATCCTTCATTTTTTTTCAAATTTTTTTTTTTTTAAAATAAAATGAAACCAAACAAAAAATTAACCCATGAACAAATAGCATTGCGTAAAATACAACATAAAGAAAATGGGTAAAGTAAAAAAGAGAATATTGACGAACTCTTATTACTTTAACAGCAGTAGTAATCATGATGAACATGCAGAATACAGCTACTTGTCCTGACCATCCCCACATGTATTCCCACATTAAATATACCAAATTTGCTTGTTTTTTCAGATCTGGCCAAAAATATTTTTGTGAATTCAAGTTTAAATTAGATGCAGAATGAATATTATAATAATGTGCAGTTCTTTTTTTTTTTTCAAAAAAAAAATTTGTTTAAATAAAAAAAAATATTTTTAAAAACATTTTTACACATGCACCGTTACCCAGAATGTAATCAACCATCCTAATGTTCGATGAAACAAGATGTGTTTATTTAATGGAAGAAATGATAGTATTTTCAATTTTGAAAGACTAAACAAAAAGAAATAATGATAATAATAAAGCTTACTTCAAAAAAAGAAAAATAAAAAAAAAACAATAAAAACTTTCTTTGAAATAAAGAAAAAATTTGTAAGTTTTACTTTCTAAATGTAAATTTGAGAACAAAGATAAGTAGCAAACAGTTATCTAATTTTAATGCCATCGCAGCTCCCCTAGATATCGCTATTCCATATCCCATCACCCCATAATAAATCGCATCTCTTTGTTCTTTTGGGTCATCGTAATTGGCGTACCTGAAAACTAATTAAAAAATTGTTTTAATCATTTTAGAATAAAGAAAAATTTTTTTCTACCCATGAATTTATATACGAAACAAGCAATGTTGGATAAAATCAAAACAAGCAGGAACGTGTATTTTTTTCCATATGTGAAAAACCTTGAGAAAATCTTGTCTTTAAATGTCTTTTTCTTCTTCTCGCTTCTTTCCACAAATATTGCTTCTCTTTTGTCAGTTTTTTTATTTTTTCTTCTCCCAGAATCTTCTTTCTCAACATCTTCTTTAATTTGTTCTGTAGTTTCTGTTTTTAGTTTTTAGTTTAAACTATTTTTTAAAAATTGTTGAGATGGATTTGCTTATACCTTGGTTGTTCAACATTTGGAGTGATTTTTTTATTTTATATTCTCTAACTCTTAAATATTGAGGGAATATTGTAAAAACATATCAATGACAAGCCTAAATTAAGAATTTGAAAGCCTCATTCTTAATTTTATTAGAAATTGCCAAATTTTTCTATATATATTTAATAAAATGAGATTTTATAATATTAATCAGGCTATATCCAAATCAATATTCCAAAATGATTAACTATATCCAAAAGTATCAATGTAGCATACAAAACATCATTTTTGAAAGAGATCTCTTCAAGTTTATATTTTTTTTAAATAAAATCTTCAAAAATATTGAGAAAATAATAAAAAAATTGTTTTTTCTGTCTTATAGGGACATACACTCTTTGTTATACTTCTTATATCCAATACTTGATCCATATGGAATTGAATATAAAAATAGAAGGAAATTATAACATCAACAATACAAAGAAAAGGAAGAATAATCACAAACAAGAGAAAAAGGAGGGATGGATGAATAAGAATAAGAATAAAGAGAACATGGAAAATTTTGTAATCCAAAAATATATCTATAAATACAATATTTTTTAAGAAACAATGATATATGTTTATATAAAATTTAAATAATGCATTCTCATTATATTGGAAGCATCATAATTAATATAGTCAATCACTTTACAAATTAATTTTCCAAATATAAGTATATAGATGCAAAAAAGAAACAGAAGATATCTGAGGATGAAGAGGATAATATAGAGTTGAATGTAGACGGATATGAAGAGCCAAATATAATTCAGAAAAAAATAATTTCAGAAGAAAAAAAAAAGAACGAAGATCTTCAGAAAATCGACTTTGATAAGCTCGATGAAGACGTGATATTTGAAATCTTCAAGTATGGTAGAGAAGTCGAAGAAATCTCTAATCTCGCAAAGTTTGGAAGCTTCGAGAACAAGCAAAAGGAGAGGGTACCTGAGTGGTTGGTGGGAAAACAATATTCCAACGAGAAAAAAAAAGAGTGGAATAATTCTGATACTTATTTTCTTTTATTGAGTGAAGGTAAATTTATTCAAAAAGAAAAAAGAATTATTTTATAATTTTTTTTCAAATTTTTTTAATTGTAATTTGAAGAATTTTTTTTTTTATTATTTGTAAATTATTTTAATTTATTTATTTATTTTTTATTTATTTTATTTCTTTATTACTTTAAATAATTTTTGTTATCATTATTAAATCACAATAATTTTTTTTTCGTCAATTTCAACAGTTTATTTTAAAATAAAAAGAAATAATATTACTTATAATAAAACTTAATTTTTTTTTCAATAAAAATTATCAATAAAAATCTAATTAAAATAACAATAATTTCTCTTTTAAAAAAATTTAATTTTTATTCCCTAAACTTTTGAATTTTTCTTTTTTAAAAAAGAAATGAAACACTTTGGGAAATACATGAACGAGACAAAAGGAGAAGAAACACTTCGAAAACTCCTCAAAAAAAACTTTGAGAAGTGGCTCACTAAAAACGGCTTCAAAGACTTCAGAGTGAACCTGATGGGTTCGTCTAAAACTAAAACGAGTCTCCCTGGAAGTGATATTGATTTTTCGTTGAGTTTTCTCAACGAAAAAAAATTTCCGAAAAATTCCTTAAAGTCACTCAAACTCGTCGCTGAAAAATTGTCCGCTGTCAAAAAAAAATCTCCTTTCAAAAAGTTTGAGAATGACAAACTTTTTATAGACAAGCTCTGTATTTTGAAGCATGCTTCAAAGCCTATTATAAAGTTCAAAGATCAACTAACCAATATGAATGTAGATATTACTTTCGACAGGTTAATTTTTTTTAAAAAAATTTGTTTATTTTTAAATTTTTATTTATTTTTAAATTTTTATTTATTTTTAAATTTTTTTATTATTTTTTTTCAAAATTTAATTATTTTAATATTTTTTTACTAGTCAAAATGCAGTGAATGACTCAAATTTCATTTTGCAATTCTTTGAGAAATATCCCAAAGCAAAACTGATTTTGTATGTCTTGAAAGTCATCCTCCAGAACAGAAAGATTTCCAGCTCTTTCGACGGAGGACTCTCTTCTTTCTCCATCACTTCTTTCTTGATGAGTTTTTTCCAAATTTATTTTAATTCTGTAAGGCCTGATCTCCAAGAAATCTCCTTTTTAAAACAAAGAGAAGAAAAACACATTAATTATGTAAAAAATTATTTTTTAGTTATTTTCATTTTTTATTTTTATTTTTTATTTTATTTTTAATTCGTTTTCAATTTTTACAAAAAAAAAAGATTCCTGTGAGCGTTTTGTTGTTGGATTTTGTTTATTTTTATGGATATAAATTCAATTATTACTTTGTAGGAATTGATTTACAAAACCAAAAGTATGTTGAAAAACATACAATTGAATCCTTTAAGAAGTATGGTGTTGGGTAAAAATCTAGAATACAAACTAAAATTTATTAAAATTTAAAAATTAATTTTTTAAATAGTCCTTACTGTCAAATTAGTAAAGAGGAATGCTACTCTACAAACAAAAAAGTGGCTTACAAGTTTGATCAGTTCAATATTTTCAGAAATTTTAGAAAAGTGGAAGAATTGAGAAATATTTTCAAAGAGATCTATCAAACTATAAAGTCTCCCTTCACTCCTAAAAATAGATCCTTTTTGTCAAGCATTTTGGATGCTGATTACATTTCAAAGGAAAGAAAAGAGCTAACATACAAATACAAAAAGTTATTTAAAGAAAAATAAAAAAAGAATCAGAAAAAAGAAAAAAATTTAATTTTTTCTTTCTTGTTTTTTTAAAAAAAAAAACAAAATTATTCAATTGAATTTAAGAGGAACAGAACATTGAGTAGAATCATCAACCACATGATTTTGTTTGTTGAGATCGTTCTCAATGATCTCCATCTCAACTTTTCTTTTTTTGTTTTGAGATTCTATTTGTGTTTCTTCATTTAATGTATCATCAATCTTTCTTTTAGTTTGGTTCACACTCCACTTGTCTTCTTTCATTTTAGTAAGATAACCCATCTCTTCCATCTTTTCCAACCAAGTGATGGCTTTGTTTTTGGTAAAGTTCAAAGAAAGGAGGACATATTGGGGGGACACTGTTTTCATCTTTAGGATTTTGTTGAGGATCTCTTCAAACATTTTCTGTTCTTCTTGTGTGATCATCACCTCTTTTTTTCCATCTTTTATTTTTAATTTTGTTTTCTTTTTCTCTCTTCTCTCACATAATATTTTTTGATGAATTTCTAATTTAAAAAAAAAATAAAAATAGAAAAAAATAAAAATAAAAATAAAATAAGAAATAAAAATATTTACTATCAACAACAGTTTTGGCAATGTCAGTAAAACTATTGACCATGAATGCTTTGCTCCACTTGTTGTTCTTCTCACAGAAAGCGAAGATTCTATCATAGCAAGTTTGCTCATAAAGTTTATCCTGGGTTTCATTGTCCTGAGTATCTTCTTTGGCATCCTTTAAATGATCCTTTTTCTTTGTGGGAGAAGATCTCAAACTGATCCTCTTTTCGATCTCTATTTTCTTTTGTTCAATCAAATCTTTCATTTTTTTTTTGTATTCCTCCGTTAAAACGACTTTGTTGGAGGGGATCACTTCAACGGATTGTTGGGTGGAAGAGTCAGAGAAGCTGTTGGAGACGACATCGTTGCTGGAGAAGCCGCTGGATTGGATTTTGTCACTTGAGCCACTTGATCTGGGAGATGCATATACAAGAACATTATTCTCTTCTTTTTTGGAGATTTTTTCATTAGTTTTTCTTTTTTTATTCGTTTTTGTTTTTGTTTTTTCATCTCTTTTCCTCTCTTTCTTTTGTTTGTCCTTTTCAATATCTTCTTTTTTCTTTGATGAATCTTTGGAGGATTCTTTTTCTTTCTCTGCTTGCTTTTGGGTGGTTGTTTT
>JAMYWO010000052.1:169479-181895 GCA_024220525.1 Cochliopodium minus | reverse complement strand
ACAAAAAAAAAAAAATTTTTTTACGATTTTCCCATTCCAATTCCAGCAGATATTAGAATCAATGGAAATCCTTTTCCATAATTTGAATCAAAGAGGATATATTTCAAAAGATTTGCGAGAGGATCTTTATCTCCAACAAAATCAAATTCGTTGTCCTTGATGATTTCTATCGGTTTTTCTCTTGGTTCTCTCACTTTCAAATTTTGGAGTTCTGCGTATTCTTTTGTCATGTATTCCAATATCGTTTCAATTGATTCGTGATCTGAATTTATTCCTACTTCTTTCCAGAATTCTTTGTGAAAAAAAATTTGAGTATATTCATTTTGAAAAAAAAAAAAAAAAAGAAAAAGAATAACCTAAAAAGCACTCTTTATAAAATTTGCGATTGCATTTTCCATTTTTCTCATTAATTTTGAAATATCTGAATTTAAATAAATCTTAAAAAAAATATCGTAATAAATTTTAGAATTTTACCTTTTGAATGTGTTCATCAAATAATTCCAATCAGATTTGTTCAAATCCCATATATATTCAAAATTCATGATTGATGCTCCTTTTATTAATCTTGTGATTATTGAATTAAAGTTTATTAAATTCTCATCTTCAATGTTTTTAGGCAAAATAACACAGCATGCAAGTTTGGCTCTATTCGTTGCAAAATCAATTTCTATTTTTTTATTTTTTTTTTTGAATATTTGAGAAAAAACAAAAAAAAAAAAAAAAATGAAGAATACCATTCTTTAGGAAACTTTTTTGAACCCTTTCGAACAACTCTTTATCTTTGATGGAAAAATTGATATCATAAGCCAAAATCCTTGATTTATAGTATAAATCCCTCACTTACAAAGAATAAATGTTAGTAATAAGAAATCAGGTTTATAATTGATATATTTACATTCATTTCTTTTCTTATCATCCAATATTCCTTCAAATTGTTGTTCATCAATTTTGGAAAATAAATAGATCCTCCTCAGTATTTCTGGAATAAAAAAAAATTTATCAATTTGATAAATTAATGAAAATGAGATTTTATTTACTATTTTCGATTTCATCATTCTCATACAAATCAGGTATATATTTAGGATCAGATATTGTCGTTCCATTTTCATCATAATTGATCAATAAAGTATGTATTTCATTGATGCTCTGGAACAATATTTCATTTTCATTCTTCATTTTTATGTTTTTTTTTTTTTTTCATTTTCAATTTCATTATTTCACCTTTTAAAATTTATTTTTTGGCGCAAATTTATCAATTTTATTGTTCTTTCCAATAATTTTATATAACGATCAATTTTTTATTTTGGCGCCTTTGAATATATATTCCAAGTAATTGAGAAAGTAAGTCAAAAGCAATAAAAATTCAAATAAAAACCAGAATATTAAATAAATTTAAGATTTGGATTTGAAGATATTTCAAAACTTTATAGACTTGATATTAATGATTGTGAAGAAAAATAAAAGAAAGATTCAATAACTTTTAATAATCTCTTCTTTGATGGAAAGAAGGATATTGCTCATAGGTTTGAAATTCTTAAATAATTATTTATTCAAAATATTCTTTTAGAAATTCTCATTTTTCTTTTTCTGTTCGAAAGTTGGTTGAGAAATCACAAGAGCTAATTAGATTTAGATATAACTAGTTTGCTAGATAAACAAGATCTTTTGAAAAAAAAAAAAAAGAAAATGAAAAAATTCCAAACAAATGATAAAGTGTATGACACTATTACTTTTGATTATTAACTCTTAAATCCTATATTCCTCTTATATTTTACTTTGAATTTATAGATACAATATAAAACTTTTCGGTAAACTTCTCTTTTTTAAACAAATTTAAGAAAGTAAATTTACTTTTATTAATTTGCTATATAGGTGATAAAGGTGTTGGTAAAACAACAGTGATGGATATCTTCTTTAATTCAGAGTAAAAAAAGATTTTTTTTTTTTTTGTTAGGAATATAAAATTTATTTTAACGAATCAACTGTTTTATCCAAATTCAAATATTTCAAAGATTCAAAAATGGAGTACATAGAAACAGTAATTTAAAAAATTTTATATAATTTTTTGAATTTCAAATATAATGTTGAAAAAAAGAAAGAGGATAATTTCAGAGAATGTACATTCAACAATCTTGAATTGGAATTCAAGGTCAGATTCAATGATTATACGAACACAGAAGAATTGTAAACAAAATAAAAAAATATTTATATTTATTTATTTTCTCTGAAAATAAAAAATAAAATAAAATTAAATTTAATTTTTAAAAGTAACAACTTGGATGTTCCACTGAAATATTCTGATTATGATGGATTCATTTTTGTATTCGATTGCAACAACGATGATAGTTTACTTAAAATCACATCGAGATCAAAAGAGATAATAGAAGCTTGCAAAGACAAGTGCTCGATGATTCTGGGCACCAAAACAGATAAAGACATCAACTTTGACTTTGTTGGTCTCGTTCCTTTCTTGGAACATTTCAAATACAAGAAATGTACTGCCACTGATGGAGTTAGTGTAAGAAATGCGATTAATAGGTAAATAAAATGTTAACTTTATTTTTTTAATTTTTTAATTTTTTTTTTTTCAAATATTTAAAAGTCAATGAATATTTTATTCTTTATTAATTGTTTACTGAAATGTTTTTTAGTTTAATTAAAAAATTTATTGATTTTCAATAATTTTTCAATTTTAACAAATCATTTTTAATTTCAATTATTTTTAATTAATTTTCTATATTTAAACAAATATTTTTTTTAAATCAAAAAAATTATTTAATCACAAATTTTTTATTTTTTATTTTTAAAAGTTTCCTGTCGAAAATGTTCTACTCTTACAAAAGAAAGCAAAAGAAGAAAAAAGAAGTGGTTCTCCCACCACTAGGCTACGAAAACCCATACAGTACCCTCATAAGCGAACATTCCCTCGCCCTGGAAGAGTTCCTCAAAGAAAAAGAGTTGGAAAACACTAAAACTATCGATTTGTCGGACTTTTCTATCTCTTTGAGCGACAATGACTTGTCTTTTCTTTCAAAGAAAATCTCCTCGGGTGTCTTTCCTCTTTTGGAGGAGATTCGTCTTTGTAGTCCTTTTTTCAATGATGAATCTGTTGGTGTTTTGTCTCAAGCTTTGATGGGATGTAAGTTTTTGAAGGTAATTATTGAAAAAATTTTTTATAACAATAATTTTTTATTATTTATTTTTATTTTTCTCATTTTTTTGATTTTTTTTTGATTTCTTAATTTTTTATTTCTAAATTATTTTTATTTCTAAATTTTTTTTTTTTTAAGATAATTAATTTGGGTGGATGGCAACTCGAGGATCATACGCTCATTCATCTTTCGAAGTTATTTGAAACCTACAAAAACACATTGCAAGAAGTTGTATTGATAGGAGAATTCACTGGTTACATAACTTGAATTTATTTGAATTTATTTTTATTTTTTATTTGTTAATTAAATTTTTTAATTTTATTTTATTTTATTTTTCTTAAAAATTAGGACATGGTATTAAAGAAATTTGTAACTCTTTGAAAGATTCCAAAAAAATCAAAAAATTTGGTATCATGGGAGGTATTTCCACTTCGAATTCTGTTGTAAATCATCTTGCAAGTGTTGTTTCTGGTTGGGAATTTTTAGAGGAGATAACTTTAGCAGGGTTTCACACATTCTTTTTTTATTTTTAAAAAATTTAATTAATTATTTCCATTATTTAAAATTTGAATTATTTTTATTTATTATTTATTATTTTTTTATTTTTTTATTTTTTATTTTTTATTTTTTATTTATTTTTTTTATTTTTTTATTTTTTTTATTTTTTTTATTTTTTTTATTTTTTTGATTTTTTTATTTTTTTATTTTAAATTATTTTTAAATAGATTTTGTAAATAGATTTTTTTTTTATTTTATTTTTATTTTTTTTATTTTATTTTTATTTTTTTTATTTTTTTGATTTTTCATTCATTATTTTAATTCAATATTTTTTTTTATTTTAATTTATTATTTTTTTATTTTTTTGATAAATAGATTCTTCATATCAAAGATAGATAAGTTAGTGTCGGAGTTGTCTTTACTTAAACATTTAAAGTACGTGACTCTGGCAGGAGGAGACTTGGAAGACAAAAACTACGCATGCTGCTCTTCTTTAACCCAAATAGAGTACTTAAGCATCGTCACTTACACCAGCGTTTCTTACAATGAAAAGACTGATATTAACTTGTTTAAATCTCTATTGAAAAATAACAAGAACCTCAAATCTTTTCTTCTTTTCTCAAAAGAGTAAAGTTTTTAAATTTTTAACATTTAATAAATTAATTTTAATATTCTTTTTTATTTTTTTATCAATTTGACTTTTCATTTAATTTGAAATTTTTGTTTTTTTTTTATTTTTTCATCATTTTGATTATTTTTTTTTAATTTTAATTTTAATATTTATTTTAAAATTTATTTTATATTTTATCATTAATATTTTTATTTTTAAAAAATTTCATTATAAAGTATATTTTAAATTTATTTATTTTTGTTGTTTATTGTTTTTATTTTTTATTTTATTATTTTTAGATTTTAAAATTTTTTAAAATTTTATTATAAAGTATTATTTTACTGTTTAAAAAATTTTTTTTTTAATAAATTTACTTATTTTTTATTCTCTTATTCACTTTTTAAAAAGGAACAACATTCATCAAATGTTTGAGTACTTACACAAAAAGCAGCCAAAGTTGGAAGAGCTGAGAGTTTGCTTCTCTGATTTCTCCGCAAAGGAAAATGGACTTGATCTCATTCTCTCCAACCAAATTCCTTCTCTCAAAAAATTTACTGGATGGACAAATCCATGGGGAAAGCAAGTAATACTACTCAATATTTTTTAACATTTTTTAAAAAGACAATTTTGTTTATTTTTTAACATTTTGATAATTTTTTTCAATTTTGTATTCATTTTTATTAATTTATTTTTATTTTTATTAATTTATTTTTAACTTGACTAAATTTATATTTAAAAAGGAACATGATTATCTGAAAACCATAAGCAGTTGTGAATTGACAGAATTAGATTTGGGATTAGATTGGTAAAATTTTATAATTCAATTTAATTTATTCATTATTTTTATTTTTTATTTTTTATTTCATTTTTATTTTTATTTATTATTTTTATTTTTATTTTTATTTTTTATTGTTTATTTTTTATTGTTTATTTTTTATTTAATTAATTAATATTTATTTTTTATTTCAAATTTTTTATTTTTTATTTTTCATTTTTTTTAAATTTTTTTTTTATTTTTAATTTTTAAATAGGCAAACTTTTGACAAGCTTTTGGATGGTTTGAAGAATAACAAAATACTCAAAAACTTGAAAATTTACGTCACTTCAGAGGTGGTCAACAAAGAACAAGTCTCCTCCGTTTGCGAATATTTGGAGCAAAACAAAACTTTGGATGAACTTTTTCTATTATTGTGGTGTTTTAATGGTAAATCAAAAATTAAATTTTGTTTAATATTTTTTAATATTTTTTGTTTTTTTAAAATTTTTATTTATTTTTTGAATTTTTTTATTATTATTCTTATTTTTTTTTAATTTTTAAAGATGAGGATTCAGCAAGGATTATGGAAAGTTTTTCTAAAAACGAAAACTTGAGAAAATTCACCATATGTACAGCTGGAACCAAGTTATTCTCTCAGGTTAAATTTATTTCTTTTTATTTTTTTATTTTAATATTTTTTTTTTTATGTATTTTTTATTCAGTCAATTGCAAACGCTCTTAAAAAACACAAGAAAGTGGAGGATTTGAGAGTTGGAAGTTTCTTGTCTGGAAACAAAGAACTTTCTACCATAGTAAACGCTGCTCCCGATTGCATTCAACTCAAAGAGTTGCACTGTTGTTTTGGGTAATTTTTAAATTTAAAAAGTTATTTGTTATTTGTTATTTGTTATTTGTTATTTTATTTTATTTTATTTTATTTTATTTTATTTTATTTTATTTTATTATTTTTATTTTATTTTTGTTTAAGTTTTTTTTTATTTTTTTTTTATTTTTTCAATTTAATAGGCAAATCAATCCTAAGGGAGCAACAGAATTGGTAGATTTATTTAGAAATGAAAAACTCTCTACCAAAAAATTGCTTGTCTATGGTAAAAATTGAATTTAAAATATTTAAAATTAAATAGAAAAAATTGGAATTTAAAAATTTTTATTTTAATAAATATTTTATTTAAATAATTTTTTGATTTTTTATTTTTATTTTTGATTTTATTTTTGATTTTATTTTTTATTTTTATTTTTATTTTTTATTTTATTTTTTATTTTATTTTTATTTTTATTTTTTATTTTAAATTTCAGGGCCTGATAAACTTTTGTTTGTGAACATGTTGGAATCTTATTTGCGTGATCCTTTTATGAAAAATTTTTTGAACTCAAGGGACATGAACATTTTTGCCTACAAAGATGAATGTACAAAAAAAAAAAATTTTTTAATAAATTTTTTTTAAATTATTCACAACATTTTTTTTAGTTTATAATTTTCCAAGAAAAGAATTTTTCAGATACAGGTAATCCAAAAAAAAAATTTAATTTTTTTTTAAATTTTTTTATTATTTAAATTAATTTTTCCATTTAATTTTTTTTTATTTTTATTTAATTCTTTATTAAATTTTTTTTGTTTTTTTAAAAAATAGACATACAGCAGGTGAAACGAATCAGAAGATTTGGGCTCAAGTTCAGGAAATGAGAAACTTGAATGTTGTCACTCCCAAAAATCTTGTCCTTGCCAAAACTAAAAATATGATTAGTCAAGGTGAAATCAAAAATATTTTTTTTTTATTCTATTTTATTTTATATTATTTATTTATTTTTACTTTATTTTTATTACTCATTATTTAATATTTTTCTCATTTATTATTTATTATTATTTTGTTATTTATTATTTAAAATTTAAAAAATATTTCTTCATTTATTATTTATTATATTTCTTTGTTATTTCAGTAATTTTTTTTTAATTATTTTTATTTTTTTTAGAGAAAGTGATATTTTCAGATTTGGAGATTTTGTGTTGTGACGGAACATTAAGGGCACATAAAAGTTTTGTGGAGAGCAGTTTGGGAGAAAAGATCAAGGAGATTAAGGAAAATAATCAAATTTTAAATGTGGGGAATGATGGCCTGTTCACTCTTGATTTCTCCCTTTATTCTAAGAGGGGTGTCCTCAATTTTCTTTCTCTTTTTTATTCTGGTAAAAATCTAAAATGAATAATAAAAAATTTCTTAAAAAAAATAAAAATAAAAATTAACATAAATAATTTGAAAATAAAAAAATAAAAAATAAAAAATAAATAATTTAAAAATAAAAAATCTAAATAAAAATAAAATAAATAAAATAATAAAAAAAATCAGAATAAAATAAAAATTAAAATAAATAAAATAAATAAAATAAATAAAATAAATAAAATAAGTAAAAATAAATAAAATAAATAATGAAAATTATTTTGATTTTATGATAAGGATCTCTTTTGGATAAAACATTGGATATGGAGATTAAAACAATGTCTGATATAACTCAGCTGAGAAACAAGTATGGCCCTCCCGAAATGTCAGCGGAGAGTTTGACAGAATTTTCCCTTAAAAACTTTGAGAAGTTCTACCTTTCCCGCCAAAAATCCTCTGACTTGACTCTTATCTCTGACGACAATCAAATCTTTCACGCTCACTCTTTCATTTTGTCCACACAAAGGTTTATTTTATTTTTTATTTTTTATTTTTTATTTTTATTTTTATTTTTATTTTTATTTTTATTTTTATTTTTATTTTTNATAATTTCAGAGAATGTACATTCAACAATCTTGAATTGGAATTCAAGGTCAGATTCAATGATTATACGAACACAGAAACAAATAAAAAAAATATATTTATCAAATTTTTTTTCTCTGAAAATAAAAAATAAAATAATATTTAATTTTTGAAAGTAACAATTTGGATGTTCCACTGAAATATTCTGATTATGATGGATTCATTTTTGTATTTGATTGCAACAACGATGATAGTTTACTTAAAATCACACCGAGATCAAAAGAGATAATAGAAGCTTGCAAAGACAAGTGCTTGATGATTCTGGGCACCAAAACAGACATAGACATCAACTTTGACTTTGTTGGTCTCGTTCCTTTCTTGGAACATTTCAAATACAAGAAATGTACTTCCACTGATGGAGTTGGTGTAAGAAATGCGATTAATAGGTAAAAGATATGTTAACTTTATTTTTTATTTTTTTTTTTTCAAATATTTGAAAGTCAATGAATATTTTATTCTTTATTAAATTGTTTACCGAAATGTTTTTTAGTTTAATTAAAAAATTTATTGATTTTAAATAATTTTTCAATTTTAACAAATCATTTTTAATTTCAATTATTTTTAATTAATTTTCTATATTTGAACAAATATTTTTTTTAAATCAAAAAATTATTTAATTACAAATTTTTTATTTTTTAAAGTTTCTTGTCGAAAATGTTCTACTCTTACAAAAGAAAGCAAAGAAGAAAAAAGAAGTGGTTCTCCCACCAGCGTTTCTTATAATGAAAAGACTGATCTTAATTTGTTTAAATCTCTATTGAAAAATAACAACAACCACAAATCTTTTCTTCTTTTCTCAAAAGAGTAAAGTTTTTTAAATTTTTAACATTTAATAAATTAATTTTAATATATTCTTTTTTATTTTTTGTAAATTTTACTTTTCATTCAATTTGAAATTATTGTTTTTTTTTATTTTTTCATCATTTTAATTATTTTTTTTAATTTTAATTTTTATGTTTATTTTTAATTTTTTGTTTAATTATCATTTTAATATTATTTATTTTGGTTTTTAATAATTAAATTTTAATTTTAGTTTATTTTTTATTTTTTTTATTTTTATTTCATTATAAAGTATAATTTCATTTATTTATTTTTATTGTTTATTTTGAATATTTAAAATTATGTACATTTTTTTTCCTTTTGAGAAAATTTATTTTATTTTATTTTTAGATTTTAAAATTTTATTATAAAGTATTATTTTACTTATTAAACAATATTTTTTTAATAAATTTACTTATTTTTTTTACTCTTATTTACTCTTTTAAAAGGAACAATATTCATCAAATGTTTAAGTACTTGCACAAAAAGCAGCCAAAGTTGGAAGAGCTGAGAGTTTGCTTCTGATTTCTCCGCAAAGGAAAATGGACTTGATCTCATTCTCTCCAACCAAATTCCTTCTCTCAAAAAATTTATTGGATAGACAAATCCATGGGAAAGCAAGTATTACACTAAATATTTTTTAACATTTTGATAATTTTATTTAATTTTATATTAATTTTTGATATTAATTTATTTTTATTAATTTATTTTCAACATCACTAAATTTATTTTTAAAAGGAACATGATTACCTGAAAACCATGTGCTGTTGTGAATTGATAGAATTAGATTTGGGATTAGATTAGTAAATTTTTATTTTTATTTTTATTTTTATTTATTTTTATTTTTGTTTTTGTTTTTGTTTTTTATTTTTCATTTTTTATTTTTTATTTTTATTTTTATTTGTTTTTGTTTTTGTTTTTGTTTTTGTTTTTGTTTTTGTTTTTGTTTTATTTTTCATTTTTTATTTTTTATTTTTATTATTTTATTATTTTATTATTTGACAAATTTTTTTTTAAATAGGCAAACTTTTGGATGGTTTGAAGAATAAAAAAATACTCAAAAACTTGAAAATTTACGTCACTTCAGAGGTTGATCAAAGAACAAGTCCTCCGTTTGAGAATACTTGGAACAAAACAAAACTTTGGATGAATTTTTCTATTACTTTTAATCAAACAACTATTGTTATTGGTGGAAATTTGGAAATAACAGAATCTCTCACTTTGAATCATTCAACAAACTATTCAAGGAAATTTTAATCAATCATCTGATTCAACAATTGCTATTGTTTTAAATCCTGAATCAAACAAAAATGGTAAAATAATTTATAATATTTTTACAATATTTTAATTTTTAATTTTTAAAATAAATTAATAACATACAAAAATAATAAATGTGACAAAGTTGGAAACACAATAAATAATCAACAAAATACTCTTTCTGTATCAACATTGTGTTCAAATTGAAAAAAAAAATTAGATTATTTTGGGATGTTGGGGAATCAAATATTATTTTTTTTCTGGTGTGCTTGGGAAGAATAGAAATTATTTCAAATAGTAACTCAACATAGTTAATTCTATTTATAAAAAAAATAATAATTTTTTGAAAAAGTTTCGTCAAAAAAAAAAAAAAAAGAAATGAAAATGAATTTTTCTATTTTGTTTATTTTGATGGCTTCTTTTGTGATGTATGATTGCCAAACAATTCCAATTTCTTCATGCACTGATCTCCAGAATATTATTTCAAATAATACTGTAAATTATATTCTAACAACGGACTTTGATTGTTCCATAATCTCAAATTTTACTCAAATTGGTAGTTCTTCGAATCCCTTTCTAGGTAATATAAAATTTTTAATTTTTATTCGTTTAATTCAAAAAAAAAAAATAAAGGAACTTTATCAGGAGAAGGATATAGAGTTTATAATTTGAGTATAATCTCATCAACAAGTAATACTGCCTTATTTTCATATGGTCAAAATGCAATTGTGAAGAATATAAGCTTCATCGATTTCTACGTTGAATCGGAAAATGCAAATCTAGCTCTTCTATTTGGAAACTGCTCTGGTTGTATTATTGATTCTGTTATTTTCAATACTTCCAATCCATCAAAGAGTAATATCATAAATGGAACAGCACCTTCAAATTCTATGCTGAATCATGTTGGAGGATTCATGGCCTATTCATCAAATTGCAATATCACCAATTCTATCATCCAAAATACATTCGTAAATGCACCCAATTATTTTCGTAACACAAATTTCTATTCCAAAAAACTTTTCTTATTTGATTTGTATCTAATAAAGAGGGTATAGGATCATTTGTTGGGTAAATCATTTTTAAAATTATAACATTCTCCATTAGACATGTCCAAAATTTACAACTTTATTAGCGGATATTAATTTATAACTAACAAATTTTAAACTGTTGTAAAATTTTGCATCTCTAATTCTCCATATAATATTATAATTGACCAATATGAAAGAACTAAATTAAAATAGTATCGTATCATCTTTATTTTGATTAATCCATTGCTAACAATTATGATATTTTAAAAATAAAAGAAAATTTTTTTGAAATTTCTTGGAATCTTTCCATTAAATTATAAAGGTTAAAATTTCTTTATTTCAGATCAATATAGTTTAATGATAAAATCAAGGGTGATTTTTGTACACAAAATCCTAAATACAATTTTAAATGTTTTTCCAAAAAATTTTTGGGATGATAGATCATTTTTCCCCAGATAATTATTTTTTGTTTCATTTCGATGCGATTCTTTGTTTGCTCGATAGATAAAGTTATAAAAAAAAATGTTAATAATTTTTTGATAGTAAAGGGGAAGCTCTTGGTATGTATAATTGCCATAACCTAGGATTTCCATCATTTCCCAATTCACAACTAGTTTATGGGCGATGTGTGATTGGTACAATAAAATTTTTTTCCTTCAAAAATTAAAATTTTAATTTTGAATTTTTATTAAAGGAGGGTTGGTTGGGCAAGTTAAAGAAGCCAACATTGAGAAGAGCGGAGTTAGTAATGGGTTAATAAGTTCACAATCCAATAGTTTTTTGGGAGGTTTGGTTGGGTTTGTTTGTAACATAAACGTATCTCAATGTTATGTAAAAGAAAGCGTGAGTGTAATTGGGGGAAGTATCGTTGGTGGATTGTTTGGTCTTTATTTTTTATTTTTATTTTTATTTTTTAATTTATTATTTATTATTTATTTATCATTTTTATACTTATATTTAATTATTTATAATTATTTATTTATTCATCATTTTTATTTTTTATATTTATTAATATTTAATTATATTTTTATTTTATTATTTTAATTTATTTTTTATTGATTTTTATTTTATTATATTTTTATTTTATTATTTTATTTTTATTTTTTATTTTATTTTTTATCCCATTAAAAAATATTAGGATACTTTTATGTTTTTTCTCTCAATCAAGGAATATCAAATAGTTATTCAAGAGCAAGTGTAAACTAATTTTCTTCTTCAAGTAAAATTAGCATCTCATTTTTTTTTTTAAAAAAAAAAGTTGAGTGGAACTGAGAATGTAGGAGGTTTAATAGGTCTTTCCAATTTATATTCACTCATTGATAATTCTTATTCTTCAAGCAACATCATTTGCCAAAACTTGTGTGGTGCTTCAATAGGTATTGTGATTTTTAATTTTTAATTTAATTATTTTTTATTTTTTATTTTTTATTTTTTATTTTTTATTTTTTATTTTTTATTTTTTATTTTTTATTTTTT
>JAMYWO010000052.1:107174-146971 GCA_024220525.1 Cochliopodium minus | reverse complement strand
ATTTTTTATTTTTTATTTTTTATTTTTTATTTTTTATTTTTTATTTTTTATTTTTTATTTTTATTTTTATTTTTTTTGAATGTTTTTAAATTTTTTTTATTAGCTTTTTGGGTGGTTTTTCATCATCACCTCCACCTCCACCACCAGGGTAAAAAAAAAAATTTTTATTTTTTATTTTTTATTTTTTATTTTTTATTTTTTATTTTTTATTTTTTCAAATTTTTTTCATCAAAAATTTTTTTAATATTTGAAAACAGATTTGGTGGACCTCCACCCTCCCTTGGAAACATTAGTTATTCCGCACCTCCTCCACCCATGGGAGGATTTTCTGTTCCATCCTCTTTGCCAATGATGAGTCAGACATCTTTACATGTCCAATCTCCATTACCCAATATTTCTGCTCCACAGTCCAGCAGTCTTTCTGTTTTTGGGAGATCACCGCCTAATCTGTAATCATTTTTTTTTTTTTTTTAAAAAAAAAAATGTAATTTATGAGGGTTTCATCTTTTTTGTTTTTTCAAAAAGTGCTCCATCTTCTTCTTCGTCCAGTGGTAAATTTCTTTTATCAATCTATCATTTTTTTTTTAATTTTAATTTTTTTATTTTTTTTTTGACTATTTTAAATTTTTTTAATTCGAAACAGTTTCCATGCTCAGTTCAATAAAGTCAGGAACATCCTTGAAAAAAGTCAGCAATCTTTCTAATGGAGACTATAATAACAATAATAACAATAATAATAACTATAATAACAATAACAATAATAAAAACCTTGATGTTGAATTGAGTTCTATGTTGAGTAAACGTAGAAGTGTGGTTGTAAACGAGAGTGATGATGATAATGATGACGATGATGATGATGACGATGATGATGATGAAGGTGATTGGGAGGATGATTGGAGTGGTAAAAAGAGTGATAAGAAAGGTTTTTACCCCAATTTAATGTTTTTACTTTTTTTTAATTTGATAATTTTTTTTAATTTTTAAAAATTGTAAAAATTGAATAGAAACTGCTCCTTTAAGAAAAAGCAGCCCTGTATCTAGTCCAAGAAGTAACAAAAAAATAGTTTTTTTTATTTTTCATTATTTTTATTTAACTTTTATTTTATTTTTCATTCATATTTTTTATTCAAAATTTTTTACTTTTATTTTTAAATTTTTTTTTTTTTATATTTAAAGAATCGGACATGAGATTGCCAAGCAATGCGCTCACTTCTTCGAACAGATGGGCGGNTTTTGTAATTAATTTTTTTATTAAAGGTGAATTGAAAAAATATGAAACATTGTATACAAAAGAAAAAATAAAGGAATATCGTGAATCCTACAACTTTTACAACACCTCCAAATCGGGGCTGAACACAGAACAAATCAAGGAGCTGATGAATTCTTTGGGAGCTCAAATCCCCCAATTCAAGTTGAATTACTTGATTAACAAGTTCATTCCAAAAGAGAGCCAAAATAGTTTGCGCTTCGAAGATTTTGTCGAGTTGACCACCAAAAAAGATGAGCCTTATGTCGTTGAAGAATCTACTAAAAAGGGAAGGGGAATTTCATTGCCAAAAATGACTGAACCACCACTTAGAACTGGATCTACAACTCAGCTAAATGAGACTAAATGTAAATTTATGTTTTAATTTTTAAATTTTTTTTTGTTTTTTTTGTTTTTTATTCATATTTCATTATTATTTAATTTCATTTCTTTTTTTAAATTTATTTTAAAATATTATTTTTTTAATTTTATTTTGATAATTTTTATTTTATGTTTTTAAATGAAAAAATGTTTACATATTCATTTTAAAGTTCAGTTTAAAATTTACTTTTAAAAATAGTTGGGAAAATGGGGCCCGGTAGTATAAATGTGGGGAAAATTAGTGAAGAATTAAAGGGAGGAAGAGGAAGAGGAGGAGGAGGAAGAGAAAGAGGAGGAGGGGTAATGCTAAAAGGATCCATACAACCACCAGTGAAACAATCACCTCAACAAAACTTCAAAGATAAGGAAATTTCTCAACAATACCCCCAACCACAACAATCTCAACAATCTGAACAAGAATCTCTTCAGCTTCAGCAACACTTTCAAAAACTCTCTAATTCAATCAGCAAAAGACAAAATTCCCTTTCTGGTAAACTTCCACTGCAATCCAGGAGTATTTCGAGGTCTTCTAGTAAAGAAGGAGGTGGAGGACCAAAACCCAAGATGGAACAAGTTCAAAAAGATTTTATGGTTGAATTTGAAGAACAAGAAGAAGAAGGATTAGGATCTTTTGCACCTCCACCTCCACCAAGCTTTGGGTAAAAAAATTTTATTTTTTATTTTTTATTTTTTATTTTTTATTTTTTATTTTTTATTTTTTATTTTTTATTTTTTATTTTNTTGACCTATTTTTGTTTCTCTCTTTGATTCTTAATAAAGTAGGGAGATATTAAATTATCTTCATTTAAAAAAAAAAATTAATTAATTTTTTGAAACCAAATGTTTGTTAGATTGGATTTGGATAAATTGTTTTTTTTTTTAGTCAAGGATATTAGTCTCAACTATACTGGTTCAGTGTGTTCTTTTTGAGTCAGTAGTTGATGGGCTACTGCTTTAGCACAAGAGGCGATGACACGATGTCTTATTATATTTGCAGATTCCTTTCCTGAGATATTCAGGACCTTTCCAAATCCCGTTGCCATTCTACCAATTACACGATTTCCTTGTATGATAAAACCTTAAAAGGTAGCTTAATATAATTATATCTATTAATTGAAATATTTTTTAAAAAAGATTGGCACATCTTTTATAAACCATTTTTCTTTTCATTTTCAATAAGTTATTTTTATTTTTATTATTTTATAATAAAAAACTTTCTCAAATAAAATAATAAAAATAATATAATTTATTTTTGAGGTGCTAAGAATAATTGCGCAACCAACTCAGTCTGTACAACCAATCCATGGGAATAGCTTTGTACCTCAATGGGATATTTAATAACCATCAATCCAACAAAGAAAAAACTTTAAATTGTGCTCTCAAATTGAAATCCGATTTTGATAATCTTGTTGAAGCTTTAAAGAAATTATAAAAAGATTTTATTCTTTTTTAAAGAACAAAAGATTTTCTAATAATGTTCATGTTTGAAAATGTTTATTATGATATTTTGATTATCAATATTTATTTGAATGAAATTTAAAATTTACTTTCATCTAATCCATTAATTGATTCTCTTCACAAAATTAAACTTCAACCCTCAAACTAAAAAAAAAATCCAATTATTTTTTATTGTCAAAAAATCCCTCTTTATCTTCAAATATTTTCATCGTTATTCAAATTATATTTATAAAAAAAAATTGGGTTTGGAAAAACAAAAAGTAAGAAAAAAATTAATTAGTTCTTAAATAAATTTATAATTTTTCGATTGTATTATCATAATTGTACCTTGATTTGAAAGAGTTTTTTGAAGATGGATTTTTATTCTATTAAAAAGAGCATAAATAAAATATAAAATTAAAAAAAAAAAAGGATCTATACATCCAAAAGAAATCCAAAATCAAATATTCTTTTTTTTAACAGGAATTCTTCTCTTTGAAAAAAAGTGATTTAAAAAAATAGATCTATTTTTTAATTTTCCTCTCAACAAATTAAAAAATACAAAATTTATTTCCTCTCCTTCAAAAAAACAATAAACAATCTCAAATAATAAAATACAATGTATGTATCACCAAAAATATATATATTTTTTAATTCTTTTTTTATACTCCTTTTTTTGAAAATATAAATTTTTATTTATTTTATTTTTCAACCACTTACAAAAAAAAAAAATTGTTCTCCTTTTCTAGAAATGTCTAATAAACAAGGTGTAAATGCTGCATTAGCTCAATGTAAGATTATTTTTATTAAATCCAAATGAAGAAATAAATAAAACTTCTATATCCATAAATAGAACTTATTATAATTCCATTCATTCATATAAACAAAAGGATTGATTGTATTCTATCCTTCAAATATAATTTTTATGAAAAATATACGTTATAAAAAATATTTTAAATATATATTTTTTATCATAAAGGGATTTCAGGAGGGGATGAAGAATTGGAAAATAAGTTATCAGAAGATCCTAATATTATCATCAAAGCTAAAAATATATCGGACATTAAGGGAAAACCAGAAAAACAACAAAAAGAAAATAATGAAGCAAGCAATCAGCAAGGTGGATGTTGTACAATATTCTAGAACACATAATTCTGTTTATAGGGAAAAAAAAATATATATTTTTTTAAATTTTAGACCGGATATATCTTCTATCAATCTAATAACCTTAAACAACAAATTCTTTTTTCCTTCTATAACAATAATTATGGAGAAAATCAAACTATATGTACAAATAATTATCTTTCAAAAATATATTAAACAATTTTTAAAACATTCTACCCATTTCTTTCTTTTCGTTCTATTTTTATCCTTTGCATCACCCTGAATCACTTCCATTTTAATTCCTTTCCCTTTATTCAAATAAAAAATAAAAAATTTATTTTTGTCAAAAAATAAAAGAAAGATCAAAAAAAATTGATTAAAATTGTTGATCTTGTTTGTACTCTTTTTGAAATTGAGAACCTTTTTTTGACATAATGTAATAGAATCCCTTTCAGAATGAATTATCAAAGTAATATAAGATAAACATAATACTCGGAAATCATTTTCAACAAATTTTGAGCTAATACTATTTGTTATGTAATCAAGAGAAAGAAATGATTTAATTTTTAATGATAATTTTTGAATTTTTTTGAATTTTTTTTATTATTTATGGTCATTATCATCAATCGTATCATCGTTGATCAATCCCACTACCTCCTCACTATCAAATAACAACTTAGAGGCCCTTCTCTTCTTAATATAAACAATGAAGAAATAAATAAGAACACCCAAAACGATAGACAAAAGAATAAAAGTCAAAAGCAAAATAGTGAAAGTATTCCAAAACTGACAAGCAGTGGAATTAAACAAAGTGCAAAAATAACAAAAAACGGAACCATGACCGTTGTCCCCGAAGACGGTGAGCTGGTCGACGTAGGTCTTGCTTCTTTCGCAGTAGAGGCTGGAGCCGAGCGGGGCCTGGTTTCCTGTCATGATGGTGTTGAATATATGGAGTTCTGACCTTATCATAGATATAGCTCCTCCTTTGCTGGAAGTTCCTTATAAAAAAATTTTTATTTCATTAATCAAAGTAATTTAATATTAGTAGTAAGTATTTTTAAATTGATTTTTTTTTAATAGATTTTTTAAAATGATATCAAAATTTTTTTTTTATTTTTTATTTAAAAAGATTTTTTTTTTTTTTTTTACCATTTGTGAAAGTAGTGTCATGGATATGGAAAACTCCTCCACTGGCGGAGATGTGGCCACCATTGAACCTGGACTCATTGTTAATAAAAGTACAGTTTTTGAAAGTGGTGGTTGATTCTTTGTCAAAAGAAGATGTGATAGATCCTCCTTTAAAAAAATTAAAAATTAAAAATTAAAAATAAAATAAAAATCAATTCAAAAATTAAAAATTAAAAATTAAAAATTAAAATTAAATTAAAATTATTTACCAGAGTTTAAGGCACAATTTTCTTCAAAGACACAATTTTGAAAATAAATATTGCAAGAGCCCACATTTTCTTGAAAGTTGATTGCCTAATTATTTTTTTTAAATTTTTTTAAATTTTTTAAATATTTTTTCAAATTTTTTCAATATTTTTTTTTTTTTATTATTATTATTTTTTATTTTTATTTTTTACACCAGCTTCAACAATATTATCAGTGGTATTGCAGGCATTGGATGTAAAGTTGCAGTTCAAAAAAGTTCCATTGGAGGGTTGCCACAAATCCACATTAATCGCCTGCGACAAGTTGTTCGAATAAAAAAAACAGTTTTTCACGATGAAGTTGGTGAAACCAGCTCTGATATAAATTTAAATTTATTAATATTAAATAAAATTATTTAAATAAATTTTTTTTAACCATTAATTTTTATTTAATAATTATTTTAATATTCTATTTTTGAAAATTCTATTTTTTTATATTTTATTTTTTTATTTTTTTTTCTTTAAAATTTTTTAAAATTTTAATTTGTTTGGCATTGTTATTTTTAATCGTTTCAATAATTTATTTTAATTATATTTTTGTCATTAATTTTTTATTTTAAATTTTTTTTAATTTATTTCAATTATTTTTTTTATCATTAATTTTCTATTTTAAAATCATTTTAATTATTTTTTTATCATTAATTTTTTATTTTAAAATCACTTTTTTTTATCACTTTAAAAATTTACCTGATATCCAAAGCAGAACCAGAGGGTCTTCCAATGACACGAGCAGAAAGGTTGATGAAGGAGCAGTTCTCCACATTGACCTGATAAGAAGTGTCAAAAGAAGAAGAGAAAGAGTTATAAACGACATTGTTGTTCTCAATATCAACATCACCATCATAACCACCACCAGCAAGATCATCGAAAAATCTTTTTTTATCATTTTTTTTATCATTTTCATCATCATTATCATTTTCATCACCATTGAAATTATTATCAATTAAATTCTTATCAATTAAATTCTTATCAATTAAATTCTTTTCATTATCATTTGCATTCATATCATTATCATTCAAATCATTAACATTATCATTATCAAAATCATTTTCATCGTTCAAAAAATTTTCATCTTCATTTTCGTTTTCATTTTCGTTTCGATCTCCATTGAAAATTTTTTTGAATTTTTGAAAATAAGAGGGTGTTTGTTTCTTCTTTTGGAGAGAGATGCTTTTTTTGGGGTAGTGGCGGAAGTGGGTGGAGGACTTGTTGAAGATGGGGTCGAGGAAGATGGGCGCGAATTTGGCGTAAGTGTTTGTGAACACGGAGTTGTTCAGATACATTTCTATTGCTCCTGACACGTAGAGAAATGGTCCATCGTTATCTGAAAAAAAAATTTTAAAAAATAAAAATTCTTTTTTTTTTAAATAATAAATACTTCAATAATGAAACTAAATTTTTTGAATTAAAAAATAATTTTTTTAAAAAAAAATGATATTATTTAAATAAAAATTATTTATTAAATATTATAAAAAAATTATTTAAATAAAACATTTTTTAAAAAAATTTATTTAACACAAAATATTTTTAAAGAAATTTGATAAATAAAATCAAAAAAATCATGTTTTTTCGTAAAACTCGACATGTTTAAAAAATTTAAAAAATTAATTATAATTTTAAATAAAAAAAAGAAATAAAAAATTTATTATCTGCTTACCAACAATATTGTCATTGTCCAAATAAAGATTTTCGATGAAAACAGAAGTGCAAACAGTACCCACAATTTTGTAAGTTCCTACCTGGATGGTGGGGAAGAGGGAGTTGTACCTTGACCCGAAAATAGTCACAGAACTGAATGAACAGTTTTTCAGGATGAGTTGGGAGGTTTGAGGAGAGATATAAATAAGTCTCGCGTTTGAATTATAGAATGTGCAGTTTTCAAAAATAACTTTTTTTTAAAAAAAAAATTTCAATTAATAGTTAATTTAGTTTTATTATTTTAACAAATTTAATCTTTATTTTTTATTTTTTATTTTTATTTGTTATTAGTTTTTTTTTATTTTTTATTTTTATCAGTTTTATTAAATGTTTATTTTATTTTATTTTTTATTTTCATTATTTTAAATATCTTATTTTAATCTTTTGGTTTTATTTTTATTTTATTTTAAATTTTTTTTTATTATATTTTTTCGTTACCAGAATCAGCACTGAAAGGAGAGGAGACCATAGAAGTGTTGATGTAACGAAGATCCAAAAAACTGAGTTGAAACTGCTCGAAAGAAATTCCAACGACAACGAGACTTCTAGTGAAAGGATTCAAAGACATGAACTTCACATCTCCTGTTTTTCCCCAGTTGTTGTTGAGGTTTATGGTTGGAGTGTAGTTTGTCGACTTTGATTGGATTGTCAAGTTGAATATGTTTATTGGTATTTCTATTCCCGAGTTGTTTTGTGCGTAGTAGGTTCCGTTTCCTAGGAATATTGTTCCGTGTCCTGGGGAATGATTTTCATTTGAAATAAAATAAATTTTTTTGAAAATGAATTGCAGAAATTCAATCAATAATATTCAATCTTTCAATATATTAATTGATATTGAAGGTGAATATAAGATTTATTTTTGGATCTCTTTGATTTATTTTTTTGAATTTTGATAAGAAATTTCACATTTTGATATTTTTATCTTCTCGATCAAATATAATAAAGCAATATGAGATATGCATATTTATATTTTGGTTATGTTATTTTATTTAAACTGATTTTGTTTGTGATTATTTAAATTTTTCTTATTCTTTTTCTTTTTCTCAAAAAATTAGAAAAGATACATACCTGTATTGTTCTTTTTGATTAAATCTATCGCATATGCAATTGATCTGCATGGATTTGTTTCATTTCCACAACAATCATTTTCATTATTGCAATAATCTTCTCCCAAAGGATAAATATTAATTGATGTAGATGTTGATAGGTTCAACAAAGTAAATAATATCAACAATATTCCAATCAAATATACCGAGTTCATCAAACACTATGTTCTTATTTTTTATTTTTACTCAATTGATTTTTTTTTAATATTCCATTAAATGTAAAAGATCCTTCTTTAATATCAATACCAATATGATGAGCATTAAGATGTTTTTTCAAAATTTGAATTCTTTCTTTTTTTGCTTTATCGTCGAACAGAGGGAAAATTAAAAATATTATTATAAAAAATTTGGATTGTATCCAGTGTTCATTTTTCTAAGGAGATCTCAACATCAAAGAAAATTATTTGAATATAAAGTAAAATTAAGGTAAAAATAATAAATCAAAAAAAAAAAAAAAGGTATTCATTAAAAAGAGGAAACAAATAATCACATATAGATTCAAATATCTCTTCAAAATCAAAAACTAAAAAAAATATGGGTATATTGGAATCAAAATTTTCTCAGAGAAAAGAAATAGAAAATGATGAAGAGCTATTTTTCTTGAAAGATAAAAATCTGATCATACCACCACAAAAGATTGTCAGTTTATTGAGAATAGATGAAAATAGTAATCAAATCCTTTCTCTTTTTGTTATAAACAAAAAAATAATTCAATTTAAATTATAAAACTCAAATAAATACAATTTCATTTGACATTATGTTCACATAGATAATGTTATTGTTAAATTTTATAAAATATTTTTATAAACAAAAAATTAAATTTTCATCTCTTCAAATTGATGAGAGATGGAAGAACTATAATTCAAAGATTGATATTATTCTCATATAATAGAAATTATAAGGATAATTGAACCTATCAAAAGTATAAAAGTTAATATGACAGAAGAAAAAGAAAATTTTTTAAAATTATGGATATTAAATAGAATCAAAAGCTCTATGAAGCAATATATACAAAAATAACAATATTATAAAAAAATATACTTCTCATCATCTCCTATTCAAATTTTATTTTTTGCTCTCAACTTATAACGATTTGATATTAATAATAATAATATTAGAACATAAATCAGTGAGCATAGTGACATATAATGTATTGGCAGATACCTATGCCTGGGGGATAAAGCCGATGTCAGAAAGACATAAAAATCTTATTAAGGAGATTTTTCTGTTGAATGCTCCCATCGTTTGCCTGCAGGAGCTGGATGCCCTGGATAATGCCAAATTGTTTTATCCCAAGTTCAAAAAACTGGGATATGATTGTATATACAAAGATAATCCTACAGGTGAAGGAGTGGCTATCTTTTATGATAATAAAAGGTAAAATTTCAAAAAAATAAAAAATGTATAAAAAAATTATAAAGATATTATCAAATTAAATATCTTCATCAAAAAAAAAAGAATCTCATTTTGTCATTTTTTTTGTTGATCTATTTTTTGCTTATTTTTTTAATTTTCAACTTATTTTTTTCAAAGTTATTATTTTTACTGAATTTTTTTGGATTAAAATTTTAAATTTGATTTTTTTCCATTCAAATTTTATGCTAATTTTTTTTTATATTATTTTTTAAAATAATGTTTATTTTTTAAATTATTTTTTAAAATATTAATACTTATTTACTAATTTATTTTTTATATTATTTTTAGATTTGAAAAAATAGATAACACATTTATTGAGTTCCCGAAAGAGGCGAAAAAGTTGCTGGAGGGGGAATACAAGGAGGGATCCCTTTTCCATTCCATCAGTGACAGAATGAAAAACATTTTGCATCACAGCGTCGCTTTGTTTGTTCTCCTCAAAGACAAACAAGAAGACAAATATTTATCTGTCTCCACTTGTCACTTGTAAAAAAATAAAATTTACTTTTATTTTTAAATTGCTCAATTTTTTATATTTTTTTATTATGTTTTTAATTTTTTTAAATTTCATTTGAATTTTTTTATTATTTTTAATTTTTTTATTTTTTTATTTTTTATTTTTTTTTAATTTATCTTAATTTTCCATTTTATATTTTCTATTTTTTTTTTTGTTATTTTATTAATTATTTTTCATATTATTAATTTTATATATTTTATTTTTTTATTTTTGTTATTTTTTATTTTTATTTATTTAATTTAATTATTTTTTATTTTTAATTTTTTAATTTAATTTTTTTTTAATTAAGATATTGGAGTTCAGGAGATTTTTGATGCACAGACAGATGCAAGTGTTTCAATCTTTTATTCTCCTCAACTTCTGGGAGAAATGGCTCCAACTAATCAATCCTCAACAATTTTCCTGCGCCAAAGTTTTATGCGGAGATTTTAACTGGTAAAAATTAATATTTCATTTTTATTTTATTTTTAATTTCATAGTTTTTTGATATTTTTTTATTTATTTATTTTATTTTATTTTTATTTTTATTTATTTTATTTTTATTTATTTTATTTTTTTGTGATTTTTGCTTTTAATAAAGGCCCGAAGGGGAGTGTATAAATACCTTTCAAACGGGTTTCTATCTAAATCTGACGATACTCACACGTGGAGGAGAAGATAAGCGTTTGAAAAAATTAAAACCATTTTTTGTCGTTTTTTAGATTTTAAATTTATTTTTATTTTTTTATTTTTTTATTTTTTTATTTTTTTATTTTTTTTTATTTTTTTATTTTTTATTTTTTTATTTTATTTTTTATTTTTTTTTATTTTTTTATTTTTTTTTATTTTTTTTTTTATTTTTTTTTATTTTTTTTTTTATTTTTTTATTTTTTATTTATTTTTGAAAAGGACTTGAAACACAATTTCAATTTCAAAGCGCTTATTCACTAAATCCAAAAGGAGAACCTGAAATAACCAATTTCACAAAACACTTTTTCTGGTAAAAATTCTTAATTATTTTTGAAATAATTTAATTATTTTTTTAATTGTTTTTTTATAATTTTTATTGTTTAATTTTTATTTTTTTAATTTTTTTAAATTATTTTTAATTATTTTTTAATAGGAACACTGGATTATATTTTTTTATTCTATTCATTTGTTTATGTTCTCTCTTCTTCGGAATCCCGAAAGAAAAGAACTTAAAATTTTTTGCCTTAAGTAATCTAAATAATTTGAATTTTATTTTTATTTTTTATTTAATTTAAAAAATTTGAATTTTTATTTTATATTTTATTTTTTTTTTTATTTATTTTTATTTTTTATTTTATTCAAATTTTTTATTTTTTTAAAGGGATGTCCTAATAATGTTTATTCAAGTGATCATTTGGCATTGTATTCAGAATTTATTTATTTAAATGATCAAAGGCCCAACAATCACAACAACACAAACAAAAACAACAATAACAGCAACAACAACAGTATAAACAATAGCAATAATAATCTAAACTTTAAACATAATTTCGAAGAAAAAATAGAAATAAAAAAAATAAAAATTCAAAATGAAAATGAAAATGAAAATGAAAAAAACAAAAATGAAGAAAAAAACAATTTTTTGATCGAAAACGTTCCCAGAACTGAAGAAATTGACATTGCCACTTTGGTCGATAATCAAGAAGGAGAAGATAGGGATTTTGTCAAGCATGATAAGGAAAACAACTTTAATTTTAATAACTCTGTTTCTAATCTTTTGGTCATACACAATTCCCTTACTGAAAGTGGTGGGCAAGTCGATAATAGTGATTTCAATAGTGATGTTCAAAAAATTTCTTCGAAAAAAAATAGTTTTGAAGAAAAAAAGACTGGCAATCTTGTTTTGGATCGGGAGATGATCATTTCTTCTTATACTAACTTGAGGGATAGTGGTTTTCAAAAGTTTTTTGAGGAGAATGATAAGATTGACAACTTTGACAATCCTTTCATGGTAGATGATGATAATCCCTTTTTGATTAATGATAACGAAGATGATGGAGATCGTGATAAAAATAGCGAAGATGATGAAGAAAAATTCAAAAACAATGTTTTGGAACCCAATTCCGATAAAGATAATCTCATTGAAGGAAATTGATTTTTTCTTTCAATTTTTTGTATTTCATAATTAAAATAAAAAAGAATTATTTTTAATAGGATATGTTTTGTTTTTTTTTTGAAAGTTTTAATATTGATTGTTCAAAGAAATGTTATCAAAATCAAGATCCTCTTCATCATCATCTTCATCGCTTAAATCAAGAAAAAATTGATTATCAAGAAGAGGTGCGGTCGTTTCCAAAGAAGGGGAAACATCTATTTTTTGTTGAAGGAGTTTTTCTTTGAAATCTTCTTGATCAAAAGAATAAGGTTTTGTAGGCTTATTTGAAGCAAATCTGATGACATTAAGGAGGGAATTTTGTAAATCAGGAGGCAAATCACCCAAGATGAAGCATAGTTTTTTGACATCCTCTGAAATCTCTGATGGAGAGTTCTCTTCTGCCAAAACCCTTTGTTGTTGAAGTTTAATCTTTTCAAGATTAGAAACAGGGAGAGAGGGAGTGACAGGAACAAAAGAAGATCCACCTTGGGATTCCAAATAAAGATTTCTGAGAGATTTTTCAGCGAGATGAGAAGGGAAAGGACCCAAATTGGCCAAACAATCAACTTTTTTCTTAAATTGGATTTCTGCTTGTTTCTTGAAAGCAGATTGAATCAATTTATTTGAAGTAAGCAAAGAAGTAGGGAAATCAAGAATATCCCTTTCTTTCTTGTCTTTCAAATCTTCTTTTTCGACAGGATTATCATCGATGATGGGTACCTGCGTAGTATCAGTGGTCTTTTCAGGAGTGGGATCCAAGTATCGGAGGATGTTTTTGTTGTTGATTTGAATATCTTCCTCTTCGAGGAAATTCTTTTTTATTTCGTTGACAAATTGAATATGATTGGAGGAGAATTCGGGCAAAGGAATGAGATGAAATACAGAATCCTCCTCTTCTTTTTTCTTGGAGACAATATCAACGGGCAAAGAAGAAGAAGAGTCAACAAAAGGGGGAGAAAGAGTTTTATCAGAAGAAGAAGCAGGTTCTTTGTTAGTAGATTCATCTAAGGCAGGAGGAAAGGAATTATTGTTAACAAAATCAGTTTCTTTAGAATCTTCTTTAGAATCTTCTTTCGATTTTGTTATTTCATCCTTTTCTACTTTGATATCTTCTTTTGTAAAACTTGGCACATCTTGTTTTTTGTCTTCCTCTGTTTCTTGTGTGAAAATTAAAGGATCTCCAGATACCAAAGAGGGAACATCTTTGAGTTCTTCTTGGGGGAGATGATTGTGAGAATCAACGAGATTCGATTGTTGAGAAGTTCCAATAAACGATTCTTCTTTGTCAGAAGGAGAAGAATCAGTGAGAACAAGATTAGGAACGTTTGAGACAGAGAAAGAGGGAACGTAAGAAGGACTTTCTATCTTCAAAGTAGCATTAGGAGAAATAACTTTGTTTGTGACAGAAGCTATTTCCGTTTTTAGAGTGGGCGTAAATGATGAACTTTCGGGGTTTAATGCGATTATGGTGGAAGGAACTTTTGTGATTGTAAAGGGTAAAAAAGAAGGGCTTTCTGGATTTAAAGTAGGAGTGACAGGAGAAATGTCTGATTTTATGGAGGGAGTGAAAGAAGAAGCTTCTGGTTTAAATGTTATTATGGTAGAAGGAGCTTCTATCTTGGTCGACGGGACATAAGGGGAACTTTCTGGTTTTAAAGTAGGAGTGACAGCAGAAACCTCTGATTTTATGGAGGGAATATAAGAAGAATCTTCTGGTTTAAATGTTATTATGGTAGAAGGAGCTTCTATCTTGGTCGACGGAACATAAGGGGAACTTTCTGGTTTTAAAGTAGGAGTGACAGGAGAAATGTCTGATTTTATGGAGGGAGTGAAAGATGGGATTTCTGATTTCAGGGAGGGAGTGAAAGAAGGAGTATCTGTTTTCGAGGTTTTTGGCTGATAATTGAGATTTTCCTTTTTTGCTGAAAGTTTGAGTCTTTCAGAAAAAGAGATTTTTGTGGTGAGTTTTGTATCAGTGGAGGAAGTCTCTCCTCTCGTTGATTTTTGATTCAATTCTAAAGGAGATGGATCAGAGATGGAAACATTACCAGATTTAACAAGTGAACTCTCCGTTGATGCACTTTGATCACCTGATGTATCCGTTCCCTTTTTGGGGAGCTCAGGAGAAGGAGTTTTGGGTTTTGTGAGGGCTGAAACGCCTTTGCGTGGAGGATGAACAGACTTTGCTATAGAAACTTCTTTGTCCAAGAAACTCAAAAAATCACCCGTCTTTACGGAAGAAGAAACATCCTCCTTTTCAACATCTTCTTGTTTTTTATCCTGTGAATCTTCATTGTCGCCTTTTGATTCAATTTTTTCGGTCTCGTTTGTTGTTGAAGCAAGTGTTTGTTCAGGATCAGAAGGAGGTTCTGGTTGAGGTTCTGGTTCTTCGTAATTTTCCAAGAAAGGGAGATTATTCAACCAAATGAGGGTATCTTCTATGTTGCCTTTGAACATCTCCAAAGCCTCTAATGATTCATCATAATCGTATCCCAAAGACAAAAGATAAGAAACATCGTAATCGTTTTCTTCTTCGACGTAATCCATGTTTTGGACATCGAAATCATCAAAAGATTTCACGTAAGATTGTTGTTTGAAAGGTTCTTTCTTCTTCATGGGCTTTTTGATTTGTTTATCCTGGTAATCTCCGTTCAAGATGTTCATCGCGACCTGAAAGGTGAATTCTTCCAAGCTCACTTCGATTTTGTTAGGAGGCTCTTTGATTTCTTCAGCAGGAACTTTGGAACTCTGAACAGGCTCATTTCTGGTGATGATCTCTTCTTCCTTATCACCTACAGCTGAAGTGTTATTGTTTTCTTTGTCTTGTTGTTGTTTGAGCCTTTGCAATCTCCTCAAAGTACTGGGCTTTGGTTGTGCTTTTAGTCTCCTTAACTCCAACTCTTCTTGCGCTCTCTTTTTCTTTTCTTTCTTTTCTTTGAACGGATCGAATCCCCAATCAGATTCGTTCTTGGTGACTGAATACATTTTCTTTCTGGGGTTGTTGGAATCGTACTTTTCGATCTCATTGATGTAACCATCACAATCAGGTGTTGGACATTTCCAACCGTTCTTTTTGGCTTCTTCTTGGACATCCCTTCCACAATAGTAATGATAATTTATTTTACACTTTGAAAAAAAAAAAAAAAAATTAAATCAAATTTTAATTAAAAAAGAAAAAAGAAAAAGTAAAGTAAAAAGAAAAAATGATACTTTATCAGTACAATGAAAAACCCATCTATCATCAGAAACACGAATTAAATGCTTTTTGTTACACTTTACGAATCTACATTTCCACATTACGGGATCTTCTTCGGCTTCTTTGACAAAATAAGTGATCTCCCTCTTTTTTGTCGCTTTGGAAGTGTTTATCTCTTTCTTTGGATCTTGCTTCACGCTACCCTCGTTTGTCTTTTTGGTGGTTTTCTCTTGAGATTTTGGCAAAGTTTCTTTTTTAATGTCAGGCTCAATATCACTGAGATCGATTGAATCATCCGAGTAAAAGCTGCTATCATCTCCATTGATAGTTTCTTTGATCATGGTCAAAGTAGGGAACATTCCAAAATCTCCATTTTTTTCTTCATCACTGAAATCATACTGGATGCTACTTGATTTCTTGACCTCTTCATCTGAAATATCCTTGATATCATTGTGATCTTCGGAATCATCATCAGAAGAAGACTGGATGACAGGAATCTTTTCCTTGAGATTGTATTTGGAGCTAATCTTCTCGCCATCTGAAGAGGAATCTATGAGTTCAGGAATATCATCTTGATCCACGTTCTTCTTTGGAGGATCTTTTTTGGTAGGATTAGATTTGGTTGGTTGTTGTTTTGTTTTAGTTTTGGGTTTTTCGTAGGAATCAGAAGAACTTGTAAGATCAGGAATATCTTCAGCTGAATCTACTAGTTTTGGAGTTTTAACAGTTGTTGCTTTTGTGGGTGTTTGTTTAATGGGTGTTGTTGTTTGTTTTGGAGTATTAGATTGAGCCTGTTTTGGTTGAGAAATTGTTTTGGTTGGTTTTTTCTTTGGCTTTTCATCATCAGAAGAACTTGTAAGATCTGGAACATCATCACTGTCAAGATCTAGCATTGTTTTTTTTTGAGTAGTAGTATTGGTTTGGGTCTTGACTGGCTCTTTCTTTGGAGGATCTACTTTTGTGGATTGTTTTTTTGGTGGTATTTTCTTTGGTTTTTCGTCATCAGAAGAACTTGCAAGATCTGGAACATCATCGTCTGAATCTACTAGTTTTGAAGTTTTAACAACTGTTGCTTTTGTGGGTGTTTGTTTAATGGGTGCTGTTGTTTGTTTTGGCACACCAACCTGTTTTGGTTGAGAAGTTGTTTTGGTTGGTTTTTTCGGCTTTTCATCATCAGAAGAACTTGTAAGATCTGGAACATCATCATCTCCATCAAGATCTAGCATCGTTTTTTTTTGAGTAGTAGTTTTGGTTTGGGTCTTGACTGGCTCTTTCTTTGGAGGATCTACTTTTGTCGGTTGTTTTTTGGCTGATATCTTCTTTGGTTTTTCATCATCAGAAGAACTTGTAAGATCAGGAACATCATCGTTTGAATCCACTATTTTCGGAGTTTTAACAGCAGTTGCTTTTGTGGGTGTTTGTTTAATGGGTGTTGTTGTTTGTTTTGGAGTGTTAGATTGAGCCTGTTTTGGTTGAGAAATTGTTTTGGTTGGTTTTTTCTTTGGCTTTTCATCATCAGAGGAACTTGTAAGATCTGGAACATCATCACTGTCAAGATCTAGCATTGTTTTTTTTTGAGCAGTGGTTTTGGTTTGAGTTTTAATTGGCTCTTTCTTTGGAGGATCTACTTTTGTTGGTTGTTTTTTTGCTGGTGTTTTATTTATAAATTCATCATCAGAAGAACTTGCAAGATCTGGAACATCATCGTCTGAATCTAGTTTTGGAGTCTTAACAATTTGTTTCGTAGCTGTTGTTGGTTTTGGAGCGTTTGATTGAGTTTGTTTTGGTTGAGAAGTGGTTTTTATTGGTTTTTTCTCCTTTTCATCTCCAGAAGAGCTTGAAAGATCTGGAACATCATTATCATTATCAATATCTAATATTGTTTTTTTTGTGGGTGCAGTAACTTTGGGTTGAGTTTTGATTGGTTCTTTCTTCTGAGGTTCTACTTTTGTTTCTTGTTTTTGTTGGGAGGTAATTTTGGTTGGTACTTGCCTTATCTTTTCTTCATCATCAGATGAAAGTGAAAGATCTGGAACATCATCTTCATCTAGAGTTAATTTCTTGATTGTTTCTTTGATATGTTTTTTTAATAGATTTGGTTTTGGGTTTTTTTGATGAAATTCATCAGATGAAGATGAGAGATCAGGTATATCATCGTCTGAATCTACTATATTTCCTAATTTTTTTGCTGTTTGTTGCACTTTTACTGGTTGTGATACTATATTTGTTTGATTTTTGATTGATGTTGGAGGGATAGGTTTTTTTTCAGGTTGTTTTGTTCTTAATATTTCTTCATCTGAAGATGATTGCAATAAAGGAATATCATTATCATCAAGATCCAAATTATTTCCTCTATTATTTGAATTTAATGGTTCTTTCGTTTGATTATTCTTGTTGGTTTTTGATTTATTTATTATTTCATCATCTGATGAGCTATTCAGATCAGGCAAATCATTATTATTTGATGATGTATCATTATTTGAACCAAATTCTCTTGTGGGATTGATATTTATAGAAGATACTTCGATAAATTTGCATTTATCTTCATTTATATAATTATCATTTTGTGGAATAAGATTTGGAGGTCCAGATTCCTTTATAATGGAATAAATTATAGAAATGATTTCAAAAATTGGAAAGTATTAACCATCTTATAAATTCAACAAATCAATTTTTTTTATTTTTCAGTGATTAAAATTTAATTATTGAATGGAATTTGTAGCTATCTTGAGAGATTTGATAAAAAAGATTTATATAAAGAATTAAGATCATATAAGAACAATACTATCTATATTGTTGTATTTTTTGGAATAATAAACTTTGGATTTGATGGAATATTGAAATTAAAAAAAAATATGTTTTATTTAGTTTTATTTGTTGTTATATTAGATTTCTTAAACTCATTTTTTTTTATTTATATTTTTGTTTTCTTCAATCTTGATCAATGAAAAAAAAAAAATTCTTATTGAAACATAACTTATAAAAGAAGAGAAAAAGAAATAATGGATGTTAAACATAAAAAGAAGAAACAAATCAAAAAAGTATTCAAGGGATTAAGAATTAATTTGGAATTAGGAGCCACAAATGATAAAAAGAAAGTTTCAAAAATATTAAAAGCTTCTGAATCAGAATTAACTTATTTGGTCACAAAAAAGGTATTATGGAATAAAATAATTTTTAAATTTAACCCCTTTAAAATTTTATTTTGTATTGAATAGACTGATTATATGGTCACTACGAAGTATATATTTCAACAAAATGGAGCAAAAATATCAAAAGCATTAGAATATTCAATCCCAATTGTAAAAGCAGAATATATTTATGGTAAAATAGTTTATATCAAGATTTAATGTTAAATATTTTTGGAAATATCAAATTTTAATCACTCTATTCAATCAGATTGTGAAAAGGAAGGGAAATTATTGGAAGCCATACCATATCTTTTGAGCAATGCAACCAATTTCAAATTGAAAGTTCCGAAATTGGATAATATGACGAAAACAAAGGATGGAGAAAGTGATATCTCTTTCAATAAATTGCCAGTAAGAAAGATTAAACAAAAAAAGAAAGTGATTGTTCCTCCAGTGATTGCAACTTTTAATTATCTTACTGAAGATGATAAATCTTTCTTCCCCTTCAAAATGGAAGAATATGAAATAATAAGGAGCGATATATTGACCTTGAAACCAAAATCAAATGAACCAACAAAGTTTTATGAATTGGAATTACATTATGCAAAGAATAAAGATAAAGATGACAAATACAGAATCTTCACACATAATGGAATTTTGGAAGATCCTGAATCAGGCGAAAAAGAATGCAGATATACTGATGATGTTGATATGGCAGAAGGAATCTATTCTAGATTGTACAATTCCAAATCAGAAATGGATTATGAGACCATCCAATTGATCAAAAGCAACATTGGGAGTGAATTGGCAAGAAATGGAGGATTGCAAGCTATAGGAAGTGCTAATTCTTCCCAAGATCTTCCCAAAGAGATTGATTCTTTGATCAAATATATCTTCTATGAAGCTGCAGCTTTTTTGAAAAATTCTTCATTGGAAGGAATAGTATCTCCTGAAGGACTCATCAAAACACCCTTGGTAAAATAACTAGTTTTAATCCTCCTTTTAAAATATATTCTTTTTAACAACATTATCAAACGATATTTAGGGTACTCTTTCTCTTTCCCAAATAGAGAAAGCCGAAGTTGTGTTGCTTCGTTTGTACAAAATTTTTCAAGATAGTACTTGTACCAAAGAAGATCTCATTTTGATTTCCAACGAGTTTTATTCGGCTATGCCTCAAAAAAGCACTCCTCCAATTGATAACCTTGATTTGTTCACCGAAAAATATGAGCTCATACAATTACTCAAAGATCTTTTGAATGTGGGAGAGATAACTGGCCCATCTCTTTATCTTTCACAATCTGATTTGAAATACAGATCTCTACGTTGCAATATAGAAGCTCTTGTCCAAGGAACCAACGAGTACCAAACAGTTGTTTCCAACATCAAAAACTCTTCACAAAGAAATACAAAGTTGAATGTCAAAAACATTTTCAAAGTTTCCAGGTCCATTGAGAGACAACAATTCAGATCAGAACTGAAAAATCAAAAACTTTTGTATCATGGTACCAAAGTAGGAAGCTTGGTGGGAGTTCTGAGCAGAGGATTACTTTTGCCAAAAATATCAGTTTCAAAGGGAATTAAAAGAACAGACTTTGGATTTCTTGGATCTGGTATTTATTTTGCACCTGATCCAACTACCAGTGCTATCTACACCAATGTTGGAAATGATGGAACAAGATTCATGTTGGTTTGTAATGTTGCTCTTGGAGAATCCAAAAAATACTTTCAGCTTGCACCTCATCTACAAAAAGCACCTGAGGGGTTTGATTCAGTTCATGGAGTCAAAGCAGGAACAGATGGTGCTCAGTCTACTTTTGAAGATGACGAGTATGTTGTCTACAACGAAAATCAACAATACTTACAATATATCATTGAGTTTTCTTTGGATGGAGACAAACCTTTTGAAACTAAAGAGCTGTTGAGTGAAGAATTGAAAGTAAAAAGCAAATCTGTTGATACGTCTCCTCAGAGATTCAATTTTACAGTAATGGGAGGATCTGCCTTTAGAAAGTTTGAAGATGGATCTCAGTTTTCTCCCCTCTTGGAGCCTTTGGGAGTAAATCCTCAAGAAGCAATAGACAAAGTAGTTCAAGCAACTAGTACCCAAGAACTTAATGGGAAGACTTGCCAAGTAAAAATGGATATTGTAGATAAAAAAATAACAATACAAGAAGTTTGCGAAAAAGGAAAAGAAAAACCAGTCGAATCAGGATTAAGGTTATATACAAAAAAAAATTTTTTTTTATTTTAATTTTTTTCAATAAAATTAATTCAAATAGATCAACAAGTGGTTCTGCTGTTCCCTTGAAATCTGTTTATGTGAAAGGAAAGTTGCTTGATCTTGTTGGAGAAATAGTTGTATTTCAACATTACAAAAACGAAGGGACATCTCCTATTGAGGCTAAATACGTTTTCCCTCTTGACGAATTGAGTGCTGTTTGTGGTTTTGAGGCATTTATCAATGGAAAACATGTGATTGGGAAAGTCAAAGAGAAAGAAGAAGCAAAGAGGGAATATAAAGAAGCCATTTCAAAGGGACATGGTGCGTACTTGATGGATGAAGATGATTCGAATGTATTTACTGTATCAGTTGGTAAAATTTTCGACAAATTTTTTTTTTTTAAATTTTATATAATTAAAATTTTTTTTTTATTTAGGAAATTTGCCTGGAGGATCAGAAGTGCTCATCAAGATAACTTATGTCACTGAGTTGGGATTATCTGGGGAAAACATCGTTTTTACTCTTCCATCCTCTGTCTACCCTCCTTCCAAAGAGAAATCGCTCAACACAAAAACACAAACTACGACACAAACTGTCAAAATAACTGAGCCTGCAGGGTTATCACTGGAAATAGGTGTTGAGATGCCTTACGAAATAACCAAGATAGAATCACAAACACACGAAATAAACTTGAAAAGAACAGAGACTAAAGCCACGTTCCAACTTAAAAAGCAAGGAGAACCTTTTCTTAAGGACTTTGTTCTCAACATTTCCCTGAAGAACAATCAGCCTAGAATGTATGTGGAAGTCAATGATGAAGGAAGTTATGCAGGAATGCTTTCTTTCTACCCAAGATTCGAAACAACTCCTATAAATGAAAACTTAGAATTTGTGGTAAAATTTTTTGTTTTTTATTTTTCATTTTTATTATTTATTTTTTGTTTTATTTTATATTTTTTGTTTTTATTTTTTATTTTTTATGATTTTTATTTATTATTTATTTTTATTTTATTATCATTAATTTTTATGAATTTTTTTATTACTTTCATTAAATTTGTCCATTTTTTTATTAGTTGGTCATCGATCGTAGTGCTTCCATGATTGCTTCGTTCAATGAAGTCTCGAGAGCTGCAAGAAGTTTTTTGTTACAAATACCAAGCGGCTGTTCTTTCAATATCATAGGTGTAGGAACTATCTTGGACTGGCTTTTCACAGAGTGTAAAATAGCGGATACTGAAAATAAAACAAAGGGTCTTTCTTACCTAAACAGTATGAAAGCAAACTACGGAGGTAAAAAAAATTAATTTTTAAATATTTTAAATATTTTAATAAATTAATTTTATTTAATTTGGAAGAATCATTTCAATTTTAAGATTTTTTTATTTTTTTATTTTTTATTTTTATTTTATTTTTTAATAACCATTTTTATTTTATTATTTTCAAATTTTTAATTTTTCATTTTAAATATTTTTTATTATTTTTTTTTTTTTTTTATTTTCATTTTTTTTAGGAAGCGATATTTGGCTTGCTTTGAATCCAATTTACAAGTTGGGTCAATGTAGAGAAAGAAAAGGAGATGCCCCTATGAGAAATGTTGTTCTTTTCACTGACGGACAACTCACCAACAAATCTTCCTTGCTTAACATGAGTGGATTAAACAACACCCATACAAGGTAAGCATCAACTTTAATTTTTATTTTATTTTAATTTATTTTATTTCAATATTATTTTGATTCATTTTAATTTTTTTTTTTTGTATTGTAGATTATTTACTGTTGGTTTTGGAGCTGATGGATGTAACAGATTCATTGTAAGAAAGTTAGCACAAGGTCAAAAAAAATATTAAATTATTATTGAATAAAATTAAAATATAAAAATTTAATATTAAGTATCAAATATTAAACATTAAATTAAAAACAAAAAAAAATTGAAAATTAAATTAAAAAATGAAGATTATTAATCAAAAAATTTTTTTAAAAATAATTTAGTTGGAGGAGGATCACATCAATTCGTTTCATCTTCAAAAGAAGACATTGGAGAAAAAATGAGGGTTTTGCTTGACAAATCACTACAACCTGCCATGAGTGACATCAGAGTCGATTGGAATCTCAATGAGGGAGAATCTGGCAGCAGCAAACAAATAATACAAGTTCCTCACACCATCCCTTCTATTTTCAACGGGCATTTCCAAATAGTTTATGGGTTCATTGACTTTTGTACTCATGCTTCTTTATTTGCTAAAGGTAAAAAAATTAATTTTTAATTCTGTTGATAAATTAATGTTGAAAAATTATTTAAAAAAATTTAAAATTAAAAAAAAAATTATCTGATTTCAAAAAAAATTAATCTTGAAATAAATTCGATTGTATTTAAAAAATTCAAAAAAAAAATTATTAAAATAAATTCTGTTAAAAAAATTAAATATTTTTTTAAACAAGTTGACAACACGAGAGAAATAGAAAGTGGAGTGAGTACACATGAGCTTCAATTCAAAAAAGGAAACATGATTCATCGTCTCGCTGCAAGAGCTCTCGTGAGGGAATGGGACAACGGCATCTTGGACGAGGACCCACTAGAAAGCAACATAAAGAAAGTGGAGCTCAAACAAACCATTATTGACCTTGGAATCCAATATTCTCTTGTCACCCCTTTCACCTCTTTCATCGCTGTAGAAGAGAGGCACGAGGGAGAGGTCATAGATTTGAACAAAGTTCCTAAAATTCAAGATCTGATTGACAAGGAAGTTGTTGACGATTTGTCTTATTTGGAATGGGAGAAAATTTTTGTNACAGCAACGAGAGCAGTGAGGACGAAAGTGAAGAAAAAACCAACAAAAAAAATAAAATCAAAAGTAAAGAAAACAGCAAAAAAAGAAATAAAAATCAAAATGTGAAAAGAAACAATAGTTCTTATGACAAAGATGAAGATAGCAGTAGCAGCAGCGAGAATAAAAAAGACGCTAAAAAGAAGAAGAAACCTAAAAATAAAGGGAGGGAAGATGACAGCAACGTAGAAAATGAAAAAGAAGAAGAAAGCGAGGAAAATTTTGGAGAAGATGTGGACGAAGAAGATATCGAGGGTCAAAAGATCCTCGTCAACAACATTGATTCTTTTTTCTCCAAATTGATCTACGATCAATTAAAAAGCGAAAATGAGAATTTAGGTTATAATGACAAAGATAACGATAACGATAAAGATAAAAATAAAAATAAAGAAAAAGATGAAAATAAAAAAGAAAATGATGAAAATAATGAGGACAAAATCAGATTGAAATTTCACGAAAAAAGTGATAAAAACGAAAGCAAAATGCAACCTCTCATTTCTTCAAGAAGATTCTACGGCAAAAAAAACTCCGACGACGCTCTTTACTTTGACTTCCACAAACCTCTCCACGAAGTCAAAATCGAGAACAAATCCATCGAGAAATCAAAGTATTTGAAGGAGATGATTGATTCTTTTGAGAGGGGTGACGGTGTCAAAGATTTTGTCATCATTGGAAGAGTTTTTAAGAAGTCCAGAATCTTTAACTTTGCCAAATCTGATGACAAAAAAAAGTATTTAAATTTTAAATTATTTTTATTTTCCACAATTTTTTGATCATCACATTTTTTGTTTATTTTTTTTCATTTATTTTTTAACCGTTTTTTATTTTTATTTTATATTTTTTATTTATTTTATATTTTTATTTTTTTTATTTTTTTATTTTTTATTTTTTCATATTTTTTCATTTTATTTTTTATTTTTATTTTTTAACCGTTTTTTATTTTTATTTCATATTTTTTATTTTTTTTATTTTTTTATTTTTTATTTTTAATATTTTTTCATTTTATTTTTTGTATTTTGTATTTTTTATTTTTTTTCATTTTTTTTAATTTATTTTTAATTTTACTTTTAATATTTCTTGTTATATTTTTTTTTTATTTTTTTTTAATAAAAAGAAATTTCCCAATGAAATTTGAGTTGTGGGTGGGAGATGATTCAGCAGTGATAAAAGTGGTGTTATGGAACAATTTATGCAAAACATACAACTCTGTAATAGAAGACTCTGTCGTCCTCCTCTCTGACTTTTCCGTTAAAAAAGCCTTCAGCACCTCTTTTCCCTCCACCTTAACTCATCTTGATACCAACATCATTTCTAAATATGAAATCCAATTAAATGCTCGCAAGAACAAGAGAGTCATTTCTTTGTTGTAAAATAAAAATAAATAAATAATTAATAAATAAAATAAAATAAAAAGATAAATAAAAAAACAAAAATAAATAAAAATTAATAAATAAAAAACTAAAAATGAAAGAATAATCAAAATTAAAAATAAAAATAAAATAATTATTAAAAAAATAGTAAATATTAAAAAAAATAAATAAATTCAATAAAATTATATTAAAAAAATGAATCAAAAATAAAATTAAATAAAAATAATTAAAAGAATTAAATAAATTTTTTTTTGTAGATATCTTGATGAGAACAATAACCATTATTTCCCAGAAATTCCAAAAGTGGTTTTGAGTGAGTACTCTAAAATAAGTAAATTGGGAGCTTCCTCTACTTTTGGTTTGCTTTTCATTTTAACTTTCGTTGGGAGAGTTCAGTTCGAAGTTTTGAAATCTGAAAATTCCAAAACTAAAAGAATATACCGTTGGATAAAGGGTAAAAAAAAAAGTTTGATTAAAAATATATTAAAAATATATTAAAAATAAAAATAATTTTTATAATCTAGAAATAAAATAAAAAATAATTTTAAAAATAAAAATAATTTTAAAAATAAAAAATAATTTTAAAAATTTAGAAATAAAAAATAATTTTAAAAATAAATTTAATCGATATTTTTTTGAACAAAATATTAATTGAGGTTAAAATTTAAAAATCTTATAAAATTAAAAATAATAAAAAATAAAAATAAAAATAAAAATATAAAATAAAAATAAAAATAATTTAAAATAAATTTATTTTTTTAATTCAAGGAATATGTGGAGATTCAGGAAAAGAATTGGCAGTGAAGATTTATGAGAACATGCAAGAAAACACATTTTCAGATTTAAAAATAGGAAAAGTTTACTTGGTAACTGACTTGGAGTACAAATTTTTGGAGGAAACTGAAGAAGAAGGAGAGGAGGTTAAAAACAAAGGACAAGGACAAGGGGAGAAGAGAATTTTTTGGTTGGAGTACACGGAATATTCTTACATCACCAAGTTGAGCAAAAAGTACATTGATGCTTTTCCAAATACCCAAATTTTACAAAATTTAATTAAAAAAAACAAACTTGTTTTCGATAAATTGAAAACCATCCGCACCAACACTCTTTTCAAAGATGATTTCGATCTGGGATGCTTTCAACTCCAACTTCAAAAGGTTTATTCTGGAAACCTTGCTTATTACAAGAAAAAAACTCTCAACAAGATCGCAAGTAAGGTTGACAAGTTTTCTGATTTGCAGTATGGAGAGTTTGTTTGCAAAGTTTTGTTGAGTGATTTCACTTTTTCTCATTTTGATGATTTTGAAACTCTTTCACTCAATAATAACAACAAACTTGATTTTCTCAAAATGAGGAAATACACTTTCAAGTTTGACTTTATAAACATCAACAAGACTTTCACTCTACCTGGCTTTGTTTCTGTTTCTTTGCCTCTCCTCAAGAATCCCATTGATTTCCAAATCAAGGAAGCTTTCTTGAAAATCTTTGAGAAATGTTTTTTAAAGTTTAATGTCAAGCCACAGATCCCTCAGACCGAGATCATGGATAAGTGTTTCAAAGTCATCAAGGAGAATTATTACTTCTCAGTTAGATTCGGAATTTACAGATTTCAAAAAAACTCTCACATCAGTTGCACTTTCCTTGCTTCAACTGATTCCAAAAGAGAAATAAAAAATTAAAATTAATTTTTATTTCATTAGAATTTTGAATCCATTCATTGAAAATCTTCATTTAATCTAAGTAGTTAACAAAATACTTTTTCTCTTCTTTTTTTTGATAGTAAATTTGGGAGTGTGAGATGGAAATTTAAAAATAAATAATAAATTAAATCAAAGATTCACAAAAATAAAAAATTAAAAAAATATGAAATTAAATTTCCTTTTCAATTTTTTATTATTCACTTTCAGTTTCAAATGCTCTATCCTCATTTTCTCAAACTCATCAATAGCTTACATAGATACACCCTACTTTGAATATAAAAATACAAAACCTCCCTTCAACATAACGAGCTATATTTTACCAATAGGTCCTACACAAGATTCGTGGACAAGTTGCACTGGTGTTGATCCATCAGTTGCTCAATTGGTAAAATTATTTATTTATATTTTTAATCGAAAATTGAAATTTAATTCACAATTTTAACCATCAGGTGAATGGATCTATTGCCTTGATGATAATAGGTTTAAAATTAATTTTTAATTTATATCCCCTCACTAACAAGATTCCATAAAATTATAACTGAAACTAATTAATTCCAAATAGGCGGTGGATGTTCAGTTAATCATAAAATTTTGATGGTGCAAAAATTGGGAGCAGTGGGTCATTTAAAATATATGAAACAATTTAAAATTTATGAATTTCGATTTTATAATTTATTTTTTCCATTCAGGTGTGTTATTTTTGGTAACTAAAAAAAATAAATAATTCAAATCTATCTTTTCTAATCACCTTCAATACGTCTAGTCTCCAGGAGGTAACATTTTTTTTTTTTTTTTATACGAAAAATTAATAAATTCCATGTATGTTTTAGGATGGTTTACAAGCAGATTATTAACAAGCACACCAAGCCAATCTTTAATCAAAATCCCTGCATTTAATATTGAACCATAGTAAAAAATTTTTTCAATTGAAATTATGATTAAATTTAATTTTTGTTCTAAATTTGAGAAATTGAATTGTTTATATAGCTTAATTTATTAATAACTTTTTTTTGAAAGTGATTTTTCAAGATATATTGTTCCAGTATTATCCAAAAGGCAATTACCAATTATAAAGTTGGTAGAAACAAAAAATGATTTGGACAAACTCAATAAAGGAGGGATAATTTTTATGCAAACATTGTATGGAGTCACCAACTTTGTTTCTTTGAGCCTTTGTATTTTCAAATTGATGGTCTTCTTATTCAAAGAAAATATGAACAAACACAAGATTTTACCAATTTCAATATTTGTTTGCTGCTCGGTTGGTAAAAACTGCTTTTTATAATATAACTTTACATTTGATTTTTTTAGCAAACTTTCTTAGCATTATGTATATAATTGACCCCTATGGAGTTCACAAAGTTATCAGAACTCACAGTAAATAAAAAAAAATTTCTAATAAAGTATGATTTTTGCTTATAATCTATTAAATAAGGATACTTTGGGATTGTTTTTTATGTAACAATGAAGAAATTTTGATTTTTTTTCTTTTTATATTTTTGTTTAATCTTTTAGAGGGCTTTATTTGAAGATGTCACTTTCATATTTGTTTCTCTTTACTTTTCACTATTCATTGCAAATCTTTATTCAAACAAATTGCTAAAATACTCGAGCATCTTTTTGTTTGGACTATTGACTTTGGCAGACATAGCTCTCAATATTGCAAATTCAATTTATTTCCTCACTTTTAGGTACACAATCCTTCCTATCGAAAAAATGTACATGTTCGAATGTTCTTTTTTTAGTCTGGTAAATAAAAGATTTAAATAAAAAATTGTTTTGAATTAAAGATTACAAATTTAGATAATTGTACTATTTTTTCTTGGATCTTTCTTGATTATTTTGGAGTTAAGATCTTTAACTAAAGCAAAAAGTCAAATATCAGAACAGAAAAATAGCGAATATAAAAGATTGGCGGTATGTATTTTATTGTTAGCAATTGTGGGAATAGGAGTGGACGGTAAATTTATTAAAAAATTAAGAGTCTTATTCTTTTAACATAAACAAAAGTTTGTTATGGTCTTGTAATTGATAAAAACATTGTGTATGTAGCCAAAAAATCAGTTTATGTTGTATCTTCACATTGTTTTCTAGTTGGTCTTACAGGTTCGTTAATTTTTACCTTTTGAAACTAAATTTAATCTTTCAATCTTTTTTTAATTAGGAATCATTTTATTTTTCATGTTCTTGAAAGTTGGTACAAAGAATGGCAAAGCATCTTCTCAAACTGGGAACAGTGACAGTGATAAAAAGTCTGAAAACATAGAGACACCTTTTGAAAAGAACAAGGTCGAATTGGAAAATTACTGATCAGCATTTCTTTTGAAGAAAATTTTAACATTATTTTAAAAATACTTTTAAAAAATAAAATACTTTTAAAAAATTTATCAAATAAAATACTTTTAAAAAATTATTTTTTATTCCAAGAAAAAATCAAAAAAATTTTTTTTATTTATTTATTTGACAAAGATATTTTATGATATTGAGAACAATCCCTTTAACCATAAATTTTGATTTTGAAGAAGAATAGATCCTATGTTTGCTGACTAATAAAAGAGTGAGGATCTGATCATCCAAGAAAACAGAAGAAGGCCAAAAACAATGAAGATCAGGCAACCAATCGACAGGGGAGTTGATAATTAAATTATTCAACATATTTCGATAAGTGTTCTCTTCTTCGTCAGATTCACTGAAATCAATGCATTTAAGAAAATAAAAAGCGCTTTTATTAAAATTTTTATCAAAAAAATCTTCGCTCTGATGCAACAAAGCAAGCTTGGAACAAGCTTCCAAATTACCCTCGTCAGAACAACAAACAAGCAGATCAACAGCCTTTTGAGGATCTTTTTGAACAAAATTTCCGCTTAATAAAAATTCGGCGAAAACAATTATTGAGTGGAAATTTCCCATCAAAGAAGCTTTTTCGTACATTTCTATCGCTTTTGGAATGTCCTGATATTCCTCTTCATTGAAGTAAATGTGGGCGAGTGAAGTCAAAGAGTCAGAGTCTCCATAATTGGAAGACTTTTCGTAAAGTTCGATTGCCTTATCCAAGTTGAAATATTGCGGATCACTGTGATATATCCTTGCAAGATAAAACAAAGCATCTTTATCTCCTTTATTTAGGAATTATTTTTAAAAAAAATAGTAAAAATTAATGATTAGAAAGTAAAAGTTTATTTAATTAATTTATTTATTTATTAATTTTTTTATTTTATTTTTATTTTATTTTATTTTTTATTTAATTTTTTTCTATATTTTTTAAACCTAATTTTATTGCTTTTTCTAATAATTCAATAGATTTGGAAACATTTTTGTATTTCGATTCACTATAATAAATTGAAGATAATTCGCACATCGCAGAAGTATATCCAAAGTTGATAGATTTTAGCAACAGATCTATAGCCTTGGGTAGATCCTTATACTCATCTACTTCACAATAAATACATCCCAAATCACACATTGCAACGCAATTGCCTAATTTGATTGATAATTTCAAATATTCCATCCCTTTTTCCATTTTTACATTTATCTCTTCAGAGTTTAAATAAATACTTCCAATTAAGTAATATACAAACGATTTCTCTTCATCCCTTCCTTTTTCTGTTTTATTATCTGCTATATAGTGATGGAAAAAATTCAATGCTTTTTCATCTCCTTGATCTACATTCCATCCGAACATATATTGTAATCCCAAGCAGATTAGATCTTTGGGCATCTTTTTCTTTTCTTTTTCTTTCAATATTTTGAAGCATATTTCTCTTGCTCTTTCTTCATTACTATCTCTTCCTAATCCAAAGATATATTTGAAACATTCCAACATCTCTTTGCTACCATTTTCTATATTTGTCTCCTTTTTGCCCTTGTGTGAATTTTCTATTAAGTTTTTGGAGTATAATGATATTTTCTTCTTTGACTTCTTCTAATCAATTGAATATAAAATATAGATCTCATTTTTCCAAATACATATCCTTACCTTCATATATAAAGGGAAAAAGTTTATCTTCTATTTTTTTTATATTTTGTTCCTCTCTCCAAATTCAATTAATATTTTAAATCATGAACAAATAATTTTGTAATCAGAATGAATTTATGATAAAATGTATGAATTTTGAAACTTGTTTAATTAAACCAATAAAATAAAAAGTCAGCTTCAAATTTTTTATTAATTTAAACCTCCGATAATTCTCCAAATTCCTCCAAATATTCATAATTAAACTTAGCCCTCAATTTTCGATCAGCCTTTTCATAAATGTTAAGATCCCGAATCTTTACTCTTTTTATAAAACCAAAATTTAAATATAAAACTAAATTTCAAGTATTTTTTGAGTAATTTAAGTTCCAAAATTTAAAACAGATTTCATGGATTAATTAAGACTCTTGAAAATACTAAAATAAAGGCCAAACAACTTGAAAGATGAAATATAAAAAATAATTAAAATTAAATACAGAAATAAAAAAAAAAATGAAAAGATCTGTGGAAAGCAAATGGGTATATATTTTCTTTTTTTACCATTTGATGACTGAGAATTTCTAAATATTTCTTTATTCAGGGAACAATATTCCAAAACTCTTCTACCACAAGAGTAGAAATAAAAGTGGATCATAAACCTGGATCATTATCAAGTGCATTGGAGATATTTGAAAAGAATAAAGTAAATTTGAAAAAAATAGATTCTCAACCAGATTCTGAGGAATCTTTCAAAATATTTTGCGATATTGAAGGAACAAGCGAACAAGAGAACATTTCAAATTCAATAAAACAAATAAAGGTACGAATACAACCAAAATTATTTCAACGAATACTGTATTATTATAAATATTTATATTTTAACCAAAATATAAATAATGAAATATTAATTTTCTCATTCATATAATCGTATAGGAAATTGTAGGAGAAAAAAATATATTAGTGATGGGATCTGAAAAGAAAGATATCCCATGGTTCCCAAGGAAACCATCAGATCTTGATCTCTTGGGAAGAAAAACGATGGAATATGGATCAGAATTGGATTCCAACCATCCAGGGTTCAAAGATGAGAAATATAGAGAAAGAAGAAGAAAAATAGCAGAAATTGCACAAAATTACAAACATGGAGAACCCTTGCCCACTGTAGAATACACTGAAGATGAAAACAAGACATGGGGAATCGTCTATAACAATCTCAAAAAGCTCTATCCTACCCATTCTTGCAAGGAGCATAACAAAGTGATGCCATTGTTGGAGAAATTCGCAGGATATGGACCTGAGAAGATCCCTCAATTGAATGAAGTTAGGTAAATTTATCTGAATATCTGTTATTTATTTATGTATAATATTATCAATACAAATTTACTCATATTATTCGGAATTATATCAAATTATTCCTCATTATAAAGAATAAAATAAAAAGCAAGAATTTCATCGAAAATTAAAACAGAAAATAACATTTCTCTTTATTATAATAATATGTTTGTTGCATCCTAAAAGTAAAAAGATATTTCATTTCTAAACTTTCTTTAAAATAGTGAATTCTTGGAATCTTGTACCGGTTGGGTTTTGAGACCAGTAGCGGGCCTTCTCTCCACCAGAGACTTCATCAATGCTCTTGCTTTTAGAATTTTCCACTCCACTCAATATATCCGCCACTCCTCCGTTCCTATGTACACTCCTGAACCTGATGTTATTCACGAATTAGTAGGACACGTACCTTTGTTAGCCGATCCTGCTTTTGCTAATTTTTCACAAGCAATAGGTAAATTTATAAATGAATTTTTATTTTTTATTTAAATTTATATTAATTTTCAAAATTTTTTTTTTTTGGTAGGTCTTGCTTCTCTTGGAGCTTCTGATGAAGACATTGAAAGACTTGGTACTATGTATTGGTTCACAATCGAATTTGGTCTTTGTAAAGAAAAAGACGGAATTAAAGCTTATGGTAATATTTAAAAAAAAAACAAACAAAAATCTAAAACACTTTTGTTGAGAACAATATAAAAAATCCTAATTTTCTTTAATTTCCTTTTTTAATTTTTCTTTTAATTTTTCTTTTTTAATTTTTTTTTTTAGGTGCTGGTATTCTTTCTTCTTTTGGAGAACTTGAACATGCACTTTCAGATAAACCAGAAAAAGTTGCTTTCGATCCTTTTGTTGCCAGCACAACCAAATATAACATCACTGAGTTCCAAATGAAGTATTTTGTCACTGAATCCTTTCAGGATGCTCTTTCTAAAGTTGAGAACTTTGCTCATCATTTGGAAAGACCTTTCTCTATCACTTATGATCCCTACACTCGTTCTGTCGACATTTTGGACAACAAAGAAAAAACTTTAAATTATGCTCTCAAATTGAAATCCGATTTTGATAATCTTGTTGAAGCTTTAAAGAAATTATAAAAATATTTTATTCTTTTTAAAGAACAAAAGATTTTGTTTAAATGTTCATGTTTGAAAATGTTTATTATGATATTTTGATAATCAATCCCACGATGTTTTAAAGACAAGGTTCAAGACATCAAAAAGATCTCATAAATTAAAATCCCATTTACCAGTGAAATTTATCTTTGTTGTTTGCTAATTGAATAAGCAAAATCAAGCGTCTGACCACCCTCCATTTAAATCATCAATGTTCTCTCTGTGAGGAAGATCCACAATTATCTTCCCAACAAAGTGATCTCTTTATTAATTATTCGCTTTTTGGAATGTACATGAATGATTGATCAATAGTTGTATAGTATTTTCTTTGATTTAATATTCCCCAAAACGAAAATTTCAATAATTCTCTTTACTATTTAGGGATTTTATGATTGAGTTGGTTGAAGTCTCTTTTAAATTCAATGCATTTTAAATTTGTCTCTACAAAAATTTTTAAATATGATAACGCTGAGTTATCGCCTAAAAGTAACCAAACATAATTAAATTATTGCCATTTCAAGGATACTTCCTTGGAGATTCTTTTTGGTTAGTGAAAATCAACAGTCATCTTCATAATCAATTTCTATGTGAGATGCTTTTTTAGAGTCATAAGTATAGGTTGATTTAATTTCCATTTTTATTTCTTTTTCATCTTTAAAATTGTTTGAAAGAATTTTCACTTTCATAAATATATATATAAAAACTTACCAAAAAATTGATTCTTTAAAATATGGATATAGGAAAAAAGACATCAACTCAAGCCAAACCAACAGATTATGTTTTATCATGGGAAATAGAAGATTTGGAATTACTCAAATTATTCCAAAATCTCCCAATTCATTGTCTCTATAATGATCACTCTATGGATGATAAAAAATTCTATTCTCTCAAGGAGGAAAATTCAAAGTGCTATTTTGGATGCTCAAAAGCCTATAGCAATGGGTTGTTTCTCCCAACTGATTCTGATATTTTGGAGGAATATGAAAAATTGAAGAATATTCCAAGAACTTATCAAAAAACTGAAAAACAAGAGGGAACAGCAGGCTATATTCAACGCAAAGGAAAGGAATTCAAGATATATATTAGAAAACAGCATGAAAACGAAATATTTATTCATCAAGGAAAAAATAATAATCTTCTAAAATGGCAAATAAATGAGACCAAAGAAATCATGAATGTAAATAATGATATTAATGACCTGGATGAGAAAGAAGCAAATAAAACAGGCGATATGTGTTTCATTGAGTTGTCGCTAACAGACGAGGATATAAAAAAAAAAGAATTCTTTTTGATTTCTTTCAAAGATTGTGATGGGATCAAAATCAAGTTCTGGAGTGGTTTTGATGAAGATGCAAAACAAGAATTGTGGATCAAGAACAATAGACTCAATTTCTTCGATATGGCTGTTTCACTAGGAGGGATTTTATCCTCAAAAAACAAAAAGAATGGACAAATCTACTTTACTGATTTTAGAAACTTTCCTTCATATCATCCGCTTCAAGAAAAGGATCGTTTTGGATGCAAAAAAAATATTGAATTCAGGGAAGCATTTGAGAAAACATTTCTCCATAAATCGCATGAAATTAGACGCAATCTAATTGAAAACAAAGGTCCCATAAAATGGACCGTGGAAATCTTCAGATCTGTCAGGAACTTCTACATCCATTTTCTTGATAACATGTCTGTAGATTGTTCCAACTATAATGAGAATTTTATTATCCTTGAACTTTTGCAAGGTTTGGAGTGGGAAAAACTCTTTCTTGAACTTTTGGGAAAATCGCAGAAGCTAAAAATATGGATCAGAATAGAATATCCATATCTCCTCAGGAAATTGGAAAAACTTTCTCAAAAAAACTGAATCCAATCGATTTTAAATCATATCAATATAATGTTTTATTTTCAGAAATTAATATATTATTCAAAAAAAATTATACCCCTTTAAGAAAAATTAAAATAAAAAATTATTTGAATCAGAAAATTGAAAATAATTTACCTATGGACAATTACATGAATGAGAGGGAAGAAGAGGAGAGGGAAGAAGATAAGAGGAAAGAGTTAGTTTATTGTGAATCCATCCATCCTGAGAGCCTGAAAGTCAAAATTGAAAATATTTTACCTATGGACATTTACATGAATGAGAGGGAAGAAGAGGAGAGGGAAGAAGAGGAGAGGGAAGAAGAGGAGAGTGAAGAGGATGAGGATGAGAGTGAAGAAGAGGAGAGTGAAGAGGATGAGAGTGAAGAAGAGGGGAGGGAAGATAAGAGGAAAGAGTTAGTTTATTGTGAATCCATCCATCCTGAGAGCCTGAAAGTCAAAATTGAAAATATTCTGGTTCATCATAGCAAATTTATTAATAGAATAGATAATTTGATGGAACATAAAACGAGTGGATGGGATATGAAACTGATTTGTTGGGAAGAGGATTATAATGATTGCATAAAGAAAGTAGAAGCGCTGGAGATACCTCACATATGGTTACCTTTCAAATTACTTCAAGAGGAATCCAAATGGATAGGATTGAATCCTCTATTGCCTTCATCACAGGGTATCATTTCATTTTTTGGAGATGATTTCATAGATGCCAAGAAAAAAAATTCTATTTATAAACAATTGCAATTGATTTTGGTAAAATTGAATAAAAATAAAATTGAAATAAATGATGAGGATTTTAAAGTTGTATGTGCAGATGATGATGTATACTTGATAGTAATATGCAAAAAAATCAACATAAACTCATATTTTGATGTAAATGAAAAATTGAAGAAATTTACATCAGGATATAAAATGAATGCATTTATGAATAATAATAATAATAATAGAGATGATTTTGATGAGAATGAAGAATTTATATCAAATAGAAATATCGACCATTTGGATAAAAATATTCTTTTGATAAAAAAATATATTGAGATGTGCCCCTTGACATCCAAGTTGAAAGAAATATGGGATGAAAATATGCAACAAGAATATTTTGAGAATTTTTGCAAAACCAATCATTCATTTTGTACTTGCGGTAATTTTGGAAAGGAAAATCAGTTGTTCATTGATGAGGAAATATTCTTAAAACTCAAAAAAACAGGATCAGGAGGATTTGGAATAGTGTACAAATCTTGTCTATTCTTCCAAAGTAGGGAAAACCAATCTGATAAGAACAAAGAACAATATGACGACAATCTCAAATATGAAGTGGCAATAAAAATGGTAAGAGAAGTAAAAGATAAAAACATGATGGAAAATGAAAAAAGTAATTGGGAAAAAATAACCAATACATTGGAAAAATTGGAGAAATTTGAAACGGGTGCTTCAAATTTGGCATTATTTTATGAAAGCAAGAAAATCTTTACAACTCATTTTTTATTTTTTCAATATGAGAGCTTCACTCTTGAAGAAATCTTTGGAAATAAGGAGATCTTCAACATGAAACCTCATGACTATCTCCTTTTTTCGTTTCAACTTATTCGCTCATTGAAATTCATCCACAAATCAGATATAATTCATACTGATCTCAAACCATCCAATATTTTGGTTCAACACACCATCTCAAAGAAACTGAACGAATTTTACATACCTCTCATCACTGATTTTGGTGGGTCTGTGAAAAATGGCGATGATCCAATTGTTAAGACGGAGTACTATGCACCAAAAGATAAAAAAGCAACTCCAAACTGGGATGTATATTCTCTGGGTGTGATATTTACGGGAAGTTATTATGAGAAAGAGAAGATGTTAACAGATGAAAAAAGATTATTATTTTCAAAAGAAGAAATAAGAATAAAATTCTTAGATTGTTTAGCTCTTGATGCCGATAAAAGACCTTCACTTGAAGTATTAGAAAAAAGAATTATAGAATGTTTGAATACAGAATTGAAAATTTTAAAATCAGATTTACAGAACAGAGTGAAAATTTTATCAGAAAATGAAGAATCTTTGGAAGGAGAAAATAAGGAATCTTTAAAAGGAGAATTGAAAATTTTGAAAGAACGTTTGGAATTTTTGAAAATTGAAAACTCAGTTGAAAAAGAACTAAACTGTCACCTTGAAACACTTCATGAGTTGAATAAAAAGAAAAAACAATTATGGAAGAATAAAAACGACTTTGAGGAATGCCCAAACATAGATGAACGCATGATAGAAATTTTCAAAGAAGATAAATTTAAAGTTTTTGATTGGGAGAATATTAAATATTGTGATGATGGAAAATTACAAAATTTGATTAAAGATATCAAAGGAATATCTGATCTCAAAAAAATAGTGTATTTGTGCAATAAGTACATTCCATCATTGCTATTTCATATCTTTAATTCAGATTTAAAGAACACCCTTTATTTCGAGAAAAAAGAAGACTCACCAAAAATTTTGAAAGATTTATACATGGATATTCTAAAATATTTATCTTCTCAAAAAAAAGGTCACAATTTTGTGATGATAACAATAGATAAACTGAAAATGGCAAAATATTTTGAAGATTGTGGAGTAATAGATATTTCTGGAGATTATGAACACATGAAGAAAATGGATGACAGAATAAGAACAAAATGGTTTGATTGTTTGTTCAGCTATAAAGAAGTTGATCAAAAGTGTCTTTTGTCATTACTCTTTAAATTGGACAATATTGAAGAACTCAATTTATTTATTTTGCGATTGTCAAATTGTGATATTGAAGGGAACAAATTAAATAAACAAGATTTATTGAAATTGTTAGAAGAAACAAAAAATAGAATTAAAAAAGAAGATTTGGAATTATTCATGAAAAACTTTGTTGATAATTGTTTTTTGGAAATGATAAAAAAAAATACATTTGATCTCCCTTCTTTAACTAAAATAATGACAATTTTTTCAATGAAAGAGAATTTGTTTTTCAAAGTTTTATCTTCCTCAATTTTTCTTGATCTTCATAAGAGTAAAATTGGAGTTGAAGGATGTAAATTTCTTTCTGAAGCACTCAAAATAAACTCTTCTTTAAAAGAACTTGATTTTTCTGGTAATCGTATTGGAGTTGAAGGATGTAAATTACTTTCAGAAGCACTCAAAATAAACTCTTCTTTAAAAGTACTTGATCTTACAGAGAATTTATTTGGAGATGAAGGATGCAAATTTCTTACTGAATCTCTCAAAATAAACAATTCATTGACTTCTATTAATCTTGGTGGTTGTAATATTGGAGAAGAAGGATGCAAATATATTTGTGAATTTCTCAAAATAAACTCTTCTTTACAAAAACTTATTCTTAGAGATTACAGGATTGGAGATGAAGGATGCAAATATATTTGTGAATCTCTCAAAACAAACAACTCATTAACTTTTATTGACCTTAGTGGCAGCAATATTGGAGATGAAGGATGCAAATATATTTGTGAATCTCTCAAAATAAACTCTTCTTTACAAAAACTTATTCTTGGAGATTACAGTATTGGAGATGAAGGATGCAAATATATTTGTGAATCTCTCAAAATAAACAATTCATTAACTTCTATTGATCTTAATGTTTGTAATATTGGAGATGAAGGATGCAAATATATTTGTGAATCTCTCAAAATAAACAATTCATTAACTTTAATTAATCTTCATGGTACTAATGTTGGAAATGAAGGAAAAATGGATATTGACCATTACAAAAATTTCAACCAAAGAATAAAAAGGATTTATCATAAATCTAATATGTTTGAAGAAGTATTCAGTGCAATAATAAAAATCTTTTTGTTGTCCCAAAAGGTTTTTTTGAAGGAGATTAACAGACCATACTTGAAGATTCCAACACCATTAATCATTGACATTTTCAGAAAATACGCACTAAGATTTTTGTTGGAAAAAAAAAACGAGAAAAAATAAATTAATTTGTTTTTTATTAATATTATTTTTTATTTTATTTTGAAATAGTCTATTAAATGTCAATTGACAAAATCCAAAAGCAACAAAGAAAAACTTGGAATCATTTACTAAAACTTTTTTACTAAAGTACATTTTGACTTCAGAAATTGTTCCTTGCAATTTTCATTTGAAAATATTTTAGATGTTTCTCTGATTAAATGGATTATTATCAAAAATTTTAGTATAATATATTGTAATTTCATTCTCAGCAATGGGAACATCAAATTTAAATGTTGGAGTATGGGATAAATTTTCAAAAACACTCTTTGATTTTTTAATTTATATTCACATAAAATATTTGATGTTATGAGGAGAAATTTTTCCTTTTATAAATGTATAAAATAAATCAAACATCGATATATTGGAGATATAACCTCAATACAAAGTTTATACTCTTCTGAGGACACATTTTGTGGATGGAAACAGGTGCCTTAACTTCCACTATTTCAGTCAATGGAAAACTGTTGCCCAATTTTTAATTACCCATTGAATCGTAATTTTTCTTTCTAGACGTCATTCCTCTGAACCAATTTTTTTTTTTTAAATTAATATTGTTTAATTAATTTTTTTGTAAAAAAAGGGGGAAAGAGAAATGCCAATTCTCTTTCAGTTTTTTTAAAAATAACCCCTTTTTTTAATATGATTTTGC
>JAMYWO010000052.1:90958-104680 GCA_024220525.1 Cochliopodium minus | reverse complement strand
ATCAATGATCTTGAAGCATTCTTTACATTGTTAAAGTATTGTCCCCAAGTTACTGGTTCCCATTTCCCTCCACGTTTCACATAGTATGCATCCTTATCTTCACTGTCTTCTGCACGTTTTATGAAATTTCCAAGTGTAGAAGGAAAAGCAGGAATAACAGAAGAGTACATGGATTCAATTTCTTTAGCATATTTTTGGTTGACAAAAGCTCTCTTTAATTTGTAAGTAGGTGTGAGTTCTCCCCCATCAATTGAAAAGGAAACAGGCAAGATAGTGTATTTCTTTACTTTCTCTTCTTGTCCAAGTTCCTTGTTAACGAGATTAACATGATCTCTGATGGCATTCTTGAATTCGGGTGATTTCACAAAAACATTAGGATCTATGTTTTTTTCTTTGCAGTATTGATTGATTTCCTCAGTGTCAGGTGACAAAAGAGAAGTCAAATACTTTCTTTTTTCTCCACAAACGACAGCTTCTCCAATAAATGAGTGTTTCTTTAATGCAAGTTCAATGTTTACTGGAGTTACTTTCTTTCCATTTTCCAAGGTACTAAATTTTTTAAAATAAAAAAATGAATGTAAATAGATGAAACTAGGTTTCTTTAAAATTAGTCTTACATTACATCGATCTTTCTTCCAGTAATGTACAAATATCCTTCATTATCAAATCTACCAAGATCACCAGAGTGCAACCAACCATCCTTTAGGGTGATTTCAGTTTGTTTAGGATCCTTGAGATAGCTCGAAAAGACAGTAGGACCTTTAACCAAAATCTCTCCATCTTCTGCGATTTTAACTTCCAATCCAAGAAGAGGTTTACCAACACTACCGAGTTTAAATGCTCCATCATAATTCAATGAAGTAAGACCAGTGTCCTCGCTTTGACCATAAAGCTCATAGATTTCTCTCCCAAGTAAACTAAAGTATTTCAAGGTTCCCAAATCAATAGGAGAAGCTCCAGTCACAGAAATATTAGCCTTGGAAAGACCAACTTGACTGAGAATTTTCTCTTTTTCTTCTCCTTTAAGAGATTCAACTTGAGAAGAAGGGTATTTGGTGGAAAGGGTTATGTACAACTTTTTCCAAACTTTTGGAGTTGCAAAGAATACACTAGGTTGGACTTCTTTCAAGTTCTCAAAAGTTTGGGAAGGACCTTCGAAATAGAAAACAGAAGATCCAGTGACAGAAGGAGCCAAAATGGTGAAAAATTGCTCTTCAAACTGACTGAGAGGCAAATAGGAAAGAGATTTGCTTTCAGAAGTCAATTTGTACAACTTTACTGCCTCGTTAGTAGCAATTTGCAAGTTTCTGTGATTCAAAACTACTGCTTTTGATTGTCCAGTAGTTCCAGGTGTATAAATGTTAACAGCTTCATCTCCTTCTTCCACTTGGACGAGCAATTCAAGTACATTTCTTTCATCTACAGATTTTCCAAGATCCAAGAATTGATTCCAAGATAAGATGGTGTTTCCATCAGATCCGGTTTCTCCACTTTCCAAAAAGATGATGATTCTTTTCAACAATGGCAATGATGAACGGACTTGCAAAATCTTGTTGAGTTCAACTTCTCCAAATACACAAACGATAGTGGATTCACTTTGTTCAATGATGTATTTAGCAACTGATGCAGAAGAGGTTTCATAGATACCAACAGGAACTGCACCAATGGTTTGTGCACCCAAGTAAAAGGTACTCCATGATGGTGATGATCTTCCAAAAATGGCAACTTTGTCTCCCTTTTTGATTCCCTCAGATACCAATGCTTTAGATAAATCAAGAACTTCTTCTGAAAACTTTTTCCATGTGACAGGCTTCCATTCTCCGTTGGATTTGTAGGAATATGAAGTATTGGATTGATTATCTCCTCTTCCCAAGTTGTATACTCTCACTGGGATGATATCCAATGTAGGATTAATGATTGTTGCTTCCACTTTGACAGGTTCTTCAAGAACTTCTTCCTCTCCTTCATCATCAAGTCCAAAAGCAACAGTAGGAAATTTCTCCAAACCTTGAATAGCATAGGACAAGAATGTCATCATCGCTTTTTCATCGGGTTCTTCAGCGACAGATTCAGGACTGATGACATGAGGTACTTCAAATTCCTTCTCCAATATCTCCATACATTCTTTCACATTGAGAGGTTTATCTTCGCTGCTTATGATCTTTCTTGGATTCACAACTTTGGGTTTCTTTGCGTGGATCATACAAGCCAAAACTGCTCCATTACTAAAGCTTGTGGTCAAGTTGTTTACATCGACAGGATATCCTTTGGTAAGGTTTTGGCAATACAACAATAGTTTTTCTTTTGCAGACAAATTCTTTTTGTTCTCCTCTTCTTCCAAATTTAATTGCAATTCCATTGTGTTGATTTGGTAATGAAGAATAAGAATCCAAATCATACCCATAATAAGTTTGAGATTTGAATCATAAATATCTGCAGTACCAATATTTTCCAATCTTTGAAAATAAAATTGAAATTAGTTTAAATAAAAGAATTTTATTTCAAATTTTGCTTTACCTGACACCTTGAGAAAAATTAAATTCAAGTTTTTATATTTATATGTTCACTAATTTAAAAAAAAGTTTGTAAATTATAATTATACCTTCTTTTTTTAAGAGCTCCAAAGACAGGGTGATATTTGACATTTTTTGCATCTATTTAGAATTTTGATTTAAATTGTTTTAGAAAATATAATAAGAAATTTGGCAAAATATAAAATTATATGCTTATATGCTTACTTGAAATTTGGGATTTGGGGAGATTCCTGAAATTTTTTTCTTTGACAAAATCTCTACAAGTTGAGATAAATTTACTCCATTTTGAAAATCCCCTTCAAGAGTTTCGATTTTTTTCTTGATTGTGGAAAGATTGATGTTAACCCAACTCTTGAAACTATAATATTTGATAAATAAATTAAAGGTCCAATATTTGAGAAAAAAATTAAAAAAATTCATATTACCTTTCATATTGAACTTGAAGAATATTAATTTTTATTTTAATTGATTTGCCGTAAATTTACCTCTTTCCCATTTGTTCACTAATTGTTCATAGGAAGTCACAAATTCTTTTACACTATTTTTTGTTGACCTAGATAGGAAATTTTGAAATAGAATAAATTAAATTGGGTTGAAAATAAATTTGAATTTTACATTTTGGTTCTTTATTTGTGGTTTCTAATTTTGATTTTTTTTTTTATTTTTATTATATATTTATAATATTTTATAATTATTCTTTTTTTTATTTTGATCTTAAAAAACTATTATTTATAAATTTTAAAAGGTGAAATTAAAAACCCATTTTTATCTCCAATTACCAAATTTTTTAATCAATGAAACACTTCCTATTCTTAATCTCTTTTAATTATAATTGCTTTCTATTGGTGAAATTCGAAATTAATATTATTTTAATTATTTGAGGAGAATTATTTGAGGAGAATTATTTGAGTTCATACCAAATAAAAATATCTAAATATTAAAATACAAACTCTAAGAAAGCAAAATTTATCTTTTCATTTTGTTCTTTGACTCTGAATCTTTTTTTTCTTTAAATACATTTGGAATACTTTGTTTTTTCATTTTAAAATAAACTATTTGGAAATTTCATAAAATGTTGAATTTTAAAATAAAAAAAGGTGATTTAATGATTTTAATCTTTGTTGATTTTGCAAGTTTAAAATTTAAAGATATTGAATGAAAATTAAATGAGACAATCTAAAATTACGACAGTGAAAAAATAAAAAGAAACAACTTTCTTTGTTGAGTAAAGAGTAGAAAATAACGAGGGTCCAAAATTTGTTAAGAAATGGATGATCTTGTTTTCATTTTGATCTTTTTTATTTTTAAATGCAAATAGTATGACTATTTCTGTAAAGATGATAAGGAAAACTAAAGTCAATAATCCGTAATTAATGAAGCCAGAATAAAAAAGAATCAATACAAGAAAAGAGTAAAAGAAAAAGATTTTGTTTTTGAGAAGAATGTATTTATCAATATATATTGATGGATTTTTCTCTTCATCTATTTTGGGATTATTATCTTCATCTCCCTTTTCATCAAATTTTTTATCTTCAATTTTGTTATCTTTTTTCTTTTCATCCCCTTTCATCGCTTCATTATTCGTTTCAACTGGCTTTTCTGTGTAATTCAATCCAACAGTTGGATTGATAAGATATTGCATTCTATTTTCAGAATCTTCGAGCTTTTTCAATCTTCTCATTTCTCTAATTTTCTTTTGTTGTTCTTTTGTTAATTTCTTTTTTTCTGGCACTTTATTTGTTTCATTACTATCATTTGTTTTTATATCATTTTCAATATAAGCAACATCATTTGTATTTATTTTACTTTCATTTTCAAGGTTATTTTCGCTCATTTTTTTTATTATATTTGACATTCAAAGGCAAAAATCTTTGAAGACGATTAAGAAATGAGATATATCGAGACAATTTATCTTTTTTATGAATATTTATTAAGTGAGAAAAATAAAAAATAGATTAAATAAACAAAATAGGCTCCTTATTTATTTCTTTTCCTTCAAGTGTTGGAGAACGAAATCCAAAGATCTGGAACCCTTTCCAAATTCTCTGATAACAACACAAGAAGTCTTAACAACCTTTCTAGCTTCACCCTTCTTATCATACTTGCAAAGACCAACCATCTTGCCGAGAGCCTCTTTGGTTGGGACTTCAATGATATTAACATTTCTTTCACTAGCAAGACATTGGATAAGTTTTTTGTATTCTGGTTTATCGCAATCAGTTGCCAAAACAACAAGACGAGCTTGACGGCGGTCTAATGCTTTAACGGATTCACGTAACCCTCTTGCCAATCCTCTTCTATGTAAAGAGTTTTGAAGAACATCTCTGATTGCATCAGGAAGAGTCAATTCGATTTCTTGTTCTACTACTTGATCTTGTTCTTCTTCAATTAAGACAACCTCTATTTATATAGAAAGGATTAATATTTGAAACAAAGATCACAAATAAAAAATATATGCTTTTTTAGAAAATTTTGAATTTGTTTACCTCCTTTTTCCATTTGTATTTATTTGTTTATGGGTGATAAAAAATCTTCAAGGCTGTTAAGCTATTAAAAAATGATATGTTAGTTATGTGAATATAAAAATTTTTTTATATATTATTAAAAGAGTATAAAAGATGGAATATCATTATTTTAAAGATGCTTAATATTGCTCAAGGGATATTAATTTATAATAACATAAAATAAGGTATTATTGAATAAAATAAAAAATGTGAGATATTCACTATCAATAATTGAATTATAGATGATTTATTTTGGAATAATAATGTGGATATTAAGGATTATAAAAGAGGAAAAAAAGTTACTTTGGTTATTAATAAATAATATGTATTTTTTTTATTTTTTAATTGATTTATAAAAATTATTCAAAAAAAAAAATATAATAACATTTATTGCAATTAAAAGTAGGATGCATTAATATATTTTGAAAATTAAAATGATTAATCTTCAAATAGAAAAATCAAAAAACCACTCTAAATTGATAAAGTTGATTTTAAGAAACGTGGCGATTTTTGGCAAAAAAATATTAGAAAAGATAGCAAAATATAAATAAAAAAAAAAATAGTATCAAATTTTTGAAAGAAAGAAAAAGCACAAAAAAAACTATCATAAAATTGGAAAATGAATGATAATGATAATTCACATACTGTTTCTTTCCCAGAAGATAATAATTTCCATAATAATGTAAATAATAATCCTCAAGTTCCATATGAATCAGATGGAAACAACAATTTCAATTTTATAAACAATGTCATGGATAAATCATTAGAAGGATGGGTTATAGATGAAGGAATGAAAAGAATAGGAAACATAAATAGATGGTTTAACGTTTATAATCTGAAATATTATTTTACAGTAAATAATTCATATGTGCTCAATAAATTGAAACTCTTAATTTTCCCATTCAAACACAAGGTTTTTAAACATTTTGCACTTTTTTTTCATTATAAATATAAATAACCATAAAATAAATGCAAAATTACTCAAAAATAATTTTTAGTCATGGGCAAGAAGAACACAAAATAAAGTAGATGGACAAGTATATGTTCCACCAAGAGATGATGTGAATGCACCAGATCTATATATTCCTTTAATGTTTTTTGCTACATTTGTATTACTCACTGCTTTTGTACTGGGAACGGGATTTAAATTTACACCTGTAAAAAAAAAAAAATTTCTTTATTTTTTTGGTTCAATCTTACCATATTTTTGTCAATTTATTTGATTTTAAAAATAAATTTACAAATTAGGAAGTATTTGGACTCACTTTGAGTAATGGATTTGTAATGTTGACAATAGAAGTTCTCTTATTGAAATTTGGATATTATTTCTTTTGCAGCACACAAGAATATCCATCTCCAGCTCTCTTGGATTTTGTAAGTTTTAGTGGCTATAAGTTTTTTTCCGCATGTATTTGTACATTATTTAATTCAATTTTGGGACATTGGGGATATATCTTATCTTTCATCTACTGTGGTGCTTGTCTTTCACTAATCATGAGAAATTATTTTTTGTTGATCTGCCCCAAAGGTTCTCAAACTGCCAAATATTTTATTTTGTTTGCCATGGTCATTCAATTTGTTATTTTGTTTGCTTTGGGTAGAAATTAAACAACATTCTTTGAAGAAATGAGAAAAACAAAATTTGTTTTTAAATTAAATTATTAAAAAAAATATTTTTTTTTTAAATTTTTTTCTTTATGAAATTTCCAATCTTAATATTTTAAAAAAATCAATTATTGTTTTTCAACATTGGGAGATTTCACTTTGTTTCGAAAAGCTACTTCTACATCACCTTCGTCGTTGGGTCTAAAATGGTTTTTATCAGAAGATTGATCATTATTGTTGTTGTTTTTGTTGGAAGGAGAACTTTCATTTTCAGAATCAGAATCAGCTTCTTCAGAACTGTCTTCTTCAAGGGTTATAGTGTTTTCATCATCGAGCTCAAAATTAGAAATGGTGACAGGTGCATTAAACAAGTCTCTTACTCTGGTAGTGTTAGCTTGAGTACAGTTTACACACCAACCAAAATCAGTTCCGTTGTTCCATGTTCTGCACATTCCTACTGGGCAATAAGAGTAACAAATTTTTGTTTGAAAGTTATAAAGAGGGTTTGATTCTGGGCAAGATATTCCTACTGGACATGGTTTCTTTTTCTCGAACACGTAAATGTTTAGTGTGATTCCCATCAAAACAATCACTCCGATCATCAAAAATATCAACAACTTTACCTTTGGATCTTTTTGAATTGTTTTATAAAAAATTAATTCAAATGTTTGGAAATATTGAAATTAAATATTATTATTTTTGAGGAAGAATATTCCAAAGAATGGTATATTTTTGAGAATTTGAAAATATAAATTCTTTTTTCAATCTTTTCTCCCTCACATATCTTTCAACATTCATTATTTTATTTTATCTTACCAGGAATAGTTCCATCTCTGAACCATTTCCAAGTTAACAAGAATACGAATACAGTGACTGCCAAGACTACGGCGAGAATGATATGAGCAGGATTTCTTTCAATACCCAATACAATACCAATTATCACACAATACTATTTTCAAATCAATGTTTATGAACAAAAATCAAAATAAATATTTGCTATTTTTTACAATTGAAAATCCAATCAACAATATACCAACCAACCATATCATTATTTTCACCTATCATTAATTATATATTTGAATTAGAAAGTTTTTATTGACAAAATTTTGAAATTCTTCATCTTACTTCTTTTTTTTCATCTCCCTATTGTTTAATGAAATGAAAGCAATAAATTAATTTATTTTCATATATGAAAGAGCAAAAAAATATTTTAATTACGAATAATGGTTCATTTGATCCATCCATTTTTGAGGTTCCTTTTAAAAGAAAATTAAAGGAATTAACGAAAGAATGGAAATATTTTGAATTCTATTACCTCTTTCTTTTTTTTTTATTTTTCTGATGTGATATAATTTTCAAAAAAAAAAAAAAAAAAGAAAAATCAATTTGGTCCATCAAAGAAATTATTCAAAATGAATCAAGTTGAAGAATTAAAATCAAAAGAGAAACTTCGCAAGTTTTCATTCACAGATTTTTTGTTCAGGAAAAAAAACCCTTCTGATCAATCCTCTCCTAATACTTCTCCAAACTCTCAACGAGAAAGTGATTTGAATAGAAATGGTGCATTGTATGAATATCCTCTCACATTGTTTATTGATAAATACCACAGAATAAGATCATTGTATGAAAAATATGACACAGAAGAAAGGATTAAGTTAGAAACTCAATTGAGAGACGATTACAACTTGGAATTTTCAAATAAAAAAAAGCTTGAGAAATGTTTGTATGAGATAGATCATTTATTGGTCAAAATGAACAAAGTGATTACAAGTTACACTAAAACAAACATGGAATTAATAGAAACAGAAAATAACAAGAATAAATTGATGATTAAAGAGTTATTGACAAATGATATAGATTTATTGATTTTCTTTATCGAATCTAACTTTCCCAATTTTGAATATCATCTCAAATTCCTTGTTTCTTGTGAACAATTTCGAAAATTAACTGAGGTGAAAGAGATTGAGCAAAAAGTCAAGACAATCTATTACACCTTCTTTGTTGAAGAATCTGAAAAAAGATTGAAATTCAGTGTTCATATTTTAGGTAAAAAGAATTTTAAATTTATATTTTTATTATTTATATTTTTATTCTCCTATACAGAGAAAATTGAAAATGGATTTTTTAACAGAGAATTCAATTCAAACTTCTTTGATGAAGCTGATCAAGAAACAACAAATTTACTAATCGAATCAGGTGTTGAGAATGATCTCAAAATTAATTCATCTAGCTTTAAGAAAAAATTCAATTTTTCTAAAGACAGAAAATATTCATTTAACCCATCTTCCTTTAATTTTGACTGGACAGGCCAAAGTAGTTTGTCTGAAGCAAAATGGAATTTCGTATTTATTTTAATTCTTTTATTTTATTTTTAAAATTAATGTTATTTTAAAGTTAAACTGTGAAGTATGTAGTACAAAGAATACTTCACCTATTTGCCAAAAATGTAAATCAGAGCTAATCCATAGTAAAGAAGTCAAAGTTTTGAATGGGTAAAAAAGAACATACTGACTAATGGTTCTCATTTTAAAAATAATTTTATTTAAAAAGGTTTATGTATGAGTTAGAAAACATGAAAATATCGCATATGCCTAATTTTGAAGAAAAATATTTTCTAGAGGATTACTCTCTCTACATTCCCTACTATAATTTTTTCTTCCATGAGTAAAAAAAAATATATATTTTTTTATAATTTTGTTTATACTTATTTTCCGTTGTTGATAGAAAAAAACACTTGACTTACTTTGGAGTAGACAAAGAGAAGAAAGAATATGCAGTGATTATTATTGAGTTTCCTAGTAACATCAACCAATTCAACGACTTGAGGTGCTACGTCCTGACAGAGAATGGTTTTACAAAATGCTTGTTGAATCAAGTTGTCTTCCCCTTTAAACCAAACTTTGTTCTTTCTAAATTAAACCTCCCTAATTCTCTAAAGCTTCATTTATTAGAAGGTATTGTTAATAAATGACATTTTAAAATTTTTTCTTACTTAATTTTATTGTTAGATGTAAAATTTGAAGAGCAATTCTTAATATTTGAAAGAACGAGCATTAATAAAAACTACAAATTTGGAATTTTGCTGGTCAAAAAAGAACAGAAAGAAGAAAACGAGTTTTACTCCAATAATGAAGGTTCCAAATACTATCAGCAGTTCTTGGAATCTATTGGGAAAAACATTGTTTTGCAAGGATTTGAGGGATTTGCAGGAGGTCTAGATTGCAAAGGAAATACGTAACAGATTTTTTTTGTTTTTATTATTTTTTACTTTTTATCTGTTTTATTTTTTTTTTATTAGAACGGGTACACATTCTTATCATTCTGTGTTGAACTTTACTAATGATGGAGGAGAATTAATCACAAAAATATCCAACCATGACGCTAACCAAATTATCAAAATGGAGATCATGTTTCACTGTTCACATCTTCTTCCTTATGGAATAGATGATTTACAACAACTACAGGTAATTCTTTCATTGATTCTTCTTTTTTTTTTATTTATCATTTAATTTAAAATAGAGAAAAAGGCACTTGGGTAACGATGTTTGTATGGTAATATTTTTGGATAAGTTGCCTGGTGAGAATATTTTTTTTGACCCTTCAACACTCACTTCCAACTTCAACCACGTTTTCCTCATTGTTGCCCCTGCTTCAATAGATCCAAACAACGACACCATCACTTCCTACTCTGTAAGAATGATCTGTAAAACAGGTAAATACTTTCTTATCTTATTTTCAATAATTTTAAATAAATCTATTTTTTTAATTTATTTTTTGATAGGTGTCAAACCTTTTAGGCCATTTATTGAGTTGGATGTTCCTTCTTCCAAAATTAAGTCTTTTCTTCTCATGAAACTTATTAATGGAGAAAGAGCTGCAATGCATTCAAAGTACTTTTCTTTGAATCAAAAAAGAACAAACAAGAAGAATTTGGAAAATTGGGCCCAGGATTTCATAAAAAATTAATTGTTGCATTAGTCTTTTAATTTTAATTAATTTGCTAAAAAAGAAATGTTTTTTTTTTAATTCTTTTTCTTTATTCCACAACGTTTTTTAATTAAATATTGTTATTGTTGGAAGATAAAATAATTATTAAAAAAAAAAATTGAAAGGAAAATGAGCGGCAAAAGAAAATCGAAGGAGAAAATTGAAAATGAACCCCAAAAAAAGAAAAAGTCAAAAGATTTAACCCATCTCACTCCATCAGGAATTACAGTTTTGAAAGAAAATGAGAGTTTGGAAATAACTCTGTTGGTATGTGGAGTATATAGGTGTAAGAAAAATAAAAATATAAAAAAATATTAACACTACAAAAATTTCTTTTGATTGATTAATTGATAATCACAGAATAGATTAATTAGAAATTATAATTTGATATCATCTGATATAATAACAAATTTAATTTTTTTGTTTGGAAAATGCAAAGATTTTATTGATTATGAAGCGAAAAGGATGATAAAAGAATTCGAATTAGGAACAAACAAAACAATCTACGAAGAAAAAGATGGGATAACAGAGTTGCACGATATTTTTCTGACGGATGGAGAAAAACATGCGAAATGCCTCGTCTCCACAAAATGCAAAGATCTCAAGGACGTAAGAGCAGGAAGTATAATAAAAATAACAGAGTGGAAAAACTGGCTGAACGAAGAAAACGATCTGAAAGATGACACCTCTATCTCCATCCTCTACTCCTTCTCCGTCATTTCCTATCTCCATCCCTCTTCTTTTGTTGAAATACTCACTAATCCTTCTAGCTCTATTCTCAAAAAACAAGGTCTCAATAAGAATGCTCTTCATAACCATAATGACAAAAATTTTCACCTTGAAAAACAGAATCATAATCTCGACAAAAACAAAAACGTTCACAATTCTGATTATTCTAACAATAATTCAAATAAAAAATATAAAAATAATGTTAACAATAAAAATAAAGATAAAAATGCTAAAANAAAAATAAAAAATAAAAAATAAAAAATAAAAAATAAAAAATAAAAAATAAAAAATAAAAAATAAAAAATAAAAATATAAAAAATAAAAATAAAAATGAAAATAAAAATAAAAATAAAAATAAAAGATTATAAAGAAAATTAAAGAATACTGTCTAGCAAATTGTAAAGGGAGAGGGAGAGAAGAAGAGGAATCATTGGAAGAAAGAGAAGGGGAAGAAGAATTAGATGAATTAACGTTATTATTAGTATTCGAATTCGTATTATTATTATTCTTATTATTATTATTATTGTTATTGTTATTATTATTAGCACTGATGTTTGTGCTATTATTGCTATTATTACTGTTATTATTGCTATTATTGCTGTTGTTGATATTGTTGTTTTTAAAAGAGGGAAGATTGTTGTTTCTTACTGAAAGTCTCCTACTAAGATCTTTTTTGCTGAGCTTGCCTCTTTTGAAGAAAGGGGAGAGGAAGATGAGGTTTTTGTAAAGATTAATTTCCCTGTTCAAATTTTCTGGGAAAAACAATTCTTCTAAAAGTTTCAAATATTCCAATCCTTCTTCTCCTCCTTCTCCTCCTTCCTCTACTCTATATTTATCTTCTTCTTCTTTCATTGTATTTGTTGTGATTTTGTTCTCTTCTTGTTTTTTATCATTCTCTTTTTGAATGTCTGTTTCTTTTTTATTATTTTCACTCTTATTGTTTGTTTCTTGATCTTCCACCTTTATATCAATTCAAAAATAAAAAATGAAATTTAATTTGACGATAGAAACAAAAATATGGTTTTTTTCTTTGATTTTTTTTCGATTGATTAATGGATCTTGTACAATTATTGATTACCTTAAAAAATGGAGAAGGAATTATTCCAAATGAAAAAGGATATTCTGATGTCCTAGCTTTCAACCATCCATCATCAACTTTTAAATCAATTTGCCAAATTAAATTTATATATTTTGTGGGGAAATATTTACACTGTTGAAAGAATTTTAGAAATGCGATTTGATTGAGATGGAATTTAACATACCTTTTCGAAAACAAAGAATTTATCACCTTGTTTAAATGATAATGCTTCATTATATGGTGATTCATAATCATATAATGCAATTGCTATCGCTATATGTTTATCATTTTGTTCATCTAATATATGTTCTTTTAAATCATCCATATCCTCTCTTGATTCTGTTTCCTTATAATAAAGATAATCAAATTCACATTTAAATTAAACAAACTATTGTATTACCTTTATCATTCTATTTGTCAATTGAAGGAATTCTTCCAAATTTTTTTATTTTTATAAACTGAAAAAATTTGAGTTGAAACAAATGGAGATGATAGAGGCTAAAAAGTTAATTTGTTTTGTTGAATTGATCAAAAATTGAGAAATCATTTTTATTTTTCTCTTGATCTATTCCATTTATTCAATAATCTTCTTTTGTTTCTCAAAAAATCTAAGTCTTTTTAGAAGAATTCTCCTGTTTCTTCCGAACATTTCTAGACAACTGGATTTTGCTTTCCCATTCTTGTTTCATCAAATCTCTTTCAAGCTGTTCTTTGAAATCATTGTAAGCTTTGGTTTCCAATATCAATGCCAATACCTGCCACATTGGTAATTCTTTTGGAAAATCCATCTTATTTGATGCAGTTTTAACGAGTTACATTTTTTCTTGCAACTGTTTTTTCATTTCAACTTTTTCAAACAAAAACCATTCAGGAAATATATTTATTTTCTTTGTTGAAGATGTTTGGTTTGGGATCCTATTCATTTTGAGATGACTCATATACTATTTTTCTGTGTTAATAAAGTCTATTTCATAGAGATCATCCTTCATTGAAGTCTAAGGATTGTTCGGTTCAAAGAGTGCAATTAACCGGTATATGCTACATACATGCTCCTGTTGTGCTTCAATATTACTTGGTGGCATTCAATTCACAAAAACCTCTTGAAGAAGTTGGAATGATAGATATTTCTGATAATAGAGAAGTTTGATCCCCCTACCTTGAAAGAATATATTTTCAATCCTTTCGGTGGTTCAAGTTACCTGTTTTGGAAAGTATATTAGAAAGAAAAACAATAATAATACCAACACATATTTCACTTGTTACGTTGGAATTATTGAAAAATTGT
>JAMYWO010000052.1:62689-88603 GCA_024220525.1 Cochliopodium minus | reverse complement strand
GATAAAGAATCAAAAGATAATTCAAGAGAGCATAGAAGGGATTCTCGTGATAAGGAAAGAGAAAGAAGAGATCATGATAAAGATTCTCAAAAGAATCAAAGGAGAGAAAGTAATGATCAAAAAGATTACAAAGAAAAAGAAAGGGAAAAATCAACAAGCAATAATCAACTTGAAATCAAACAAAGTTTTTTAATTGATTCTAAAAAAAGAGAACACAAGATTGAAGTTTCAAACATCCTCAAAGATACAGAAAAAAGCAACAATAAACAGGATCAATTACCCCTTTCTGAAAAGGAAAGACAACAAAAGTTACAAGAACAAGTTAATTTGAGATTAGACAAAAAAAGAAAAGAAAAAGATGAAAAAATAAAACATCACAAGGATTTCTCTTCCTCTTCTTCAAATAAAAAATTAAAAGTATCCAATACTGTATCAAATAAAACGGCTTCCTCTCTTCCAAAAGATAACAACTTTTCTGATCCCAAACTGGATCTTCAGAGGAACAGTAGTGGTATTTAATTTAATTTTTTAATTTATTTAATTTTTTAATTTATTTAATTTTTTAATTAATTTTTTAATTAATTTTTTAATTAATTTGATTTTTTATTATTATTTATAAGATATATCAAAGACATCAATATCTGATCCATCTCTTACTGTAAATTATGATTTAAAATCAGATCACAATGACTTTTTGCATACCAAGTCATTTTCTTCTTCTCAACCAAACAATATCGGCCCTTCTGTATCTCCTTCTATATCTTCTATATCTCCTTCTATTTTTCCTTCTATATCTCCTCCAATTTCTGCTTCTATTCCTTCTCCCTCTGTTGTTACTGATATCAAAAATGTATTTAATAATTCCAATGCTCCTCATGACCAACTCTCTCAAGATAACATTAACAACCAGATCGATAACATAAATAATAAGAATCACACACCTCTAGTCATCAATGTAACTGATAGCAATATTTTAAACAAAAATAAGTATGACATACCCAAAAACATTGATACTTTCAATAAAAATAGTATTACTGCTGATACTATCTATAATACTTCCAATTCTGATAATACTATCAATACTGTCAATTCTGGTACTGATAATGCTGAATCTAACAATGCTTTTCACAACAATAATACTGACAGCACTAATAAAGATTCTCTTCTCGAAAAACAAGAACCTTCTATCTCTCTCATAAATGTTGATAATGAAACGATTAATAATGTTCAAAACAATTCTAATACTTATTCTAATAATGATAATAATACCAACATTATCAAAGAAAAAGATAATTTTGAAAATGTGACCACCAATAATGTTAATGATGTTAATAATGTTGATAATACTGTTAATAATAATAATGTTAATAATACTAATATTGAAAATAAAAGTGATAGAACTGATGAAAGAGATAAAGATGAGATGAAACATACCACCGATGTTGACAACAAAAATGAGACCCCCAAAAGCAAGAAAGAAAATAAAAATGAAGAAGAAATTCTGGTAATAGATGATGACGATGGATATTTAAATATTCTTCACTACAACGACATCAACAAGACCAACAATGAAAATAAAAATGAAATTAATAATGAAAATAACAATGAAAATAATATCAACAAAAATGAAGTTAATGAAAACATTAATAATAAAATTAATATTGAAAATAATATTGATAATAATGTTAATGATGTTGAAAATGATGTAAATAATGAAAATAATGAAGTAAAAAAAGTAATTAGTAAAAACAAAAATAAAGAAAAGAAAGCACAAACTTCGATAACTGACTATTTCACTTCTAAAAAAACTTCTCTTACCAAATCTCCCGCCCGAAATTCTCCTTCGAAGTAACATCCATTTTTTTTTTTAATCTCATTTTTTCATTTTAACCTTCCATCCTTTAAATAAAAATAATAGAAAAGAATCAGTAAAAGAAATTAAAAATGAGAAAAAGTCGAGAAAGAGTCAACCTACCAAATCAGAACCTCCCAACTCTAAACTCTCCGTCTCTCAAGACAATATCTTCCCTACCAATGACGTCACTGTTGACCTCCTTCCTCCTCAAGATTTTGTTCTACATGAAACCATCGATGATAATAATAATGATGAGATCAATAATAATAATATCATTAGCTTTAATAAAAATAATGTTAAAAATAATAATAAAAATATCGATAAAAATAAAATTGATAATAAAAATGTTGAAAAAATTGATATTGGCGAAGATATTGAGCATCGTAAACCGAATAACAAAAATGAGAATATATCTACCAAACCTATCACTAAACCTACTAAACCCACCAAACCTTCGAATAAAACAATTAAATCCACCATTGATAAAAAACCAACAAAGTCCTCTAGTAATAAACCTCAAATAACAAATTCCACTAAGAATAAACCTGAAATAACAAAGCCTTCTAATAATAATGAAATAAAAAAGTCTACAAATAATAAGAATGAAACGAAACCAACAAAACTTACTAGCAATGAAAATAAAATTATAAAATCTATTAATGATAAAACAGTTAATGAAAATAAAACAATTAATGAAAATAAAACTGTTAATGAAAATAAAACTGTTAATGAAAATAAAACAACAAAACCAATAAAAGCTAGCAAACCTGTCAAAAAAATTCAAGATAAAAAAGTTGCGAATAAAACTGCTACTAAATCCAAAACTATCTCTAAATCTACTTCTTCCAAACCCACTTCTTCTAAACTCGCCAAAGATAACATAAAAATAACAGAAAACAAAATCAAAACAACAAAAAATGAGATAAATCAAAACAAAAATAAAAAAGAAACCCCAAAAAATGATAATAACAATAAAAAAAGAAAACAGCCAGAAAATAATGAGAATAATGTAAATATTGAAAATTTTGTTGTAAAAAACTTTTTTTTTTTTCATTTTTATCATGATCTTTTTGAAATTAATTATTATTTTTTATTTATTTTAAGAATAATCGTCCAAATATAGAAGTTGTGGAACATCTTACACAAGAAAATATGCCAGACTTGTTTGAGAATGCTGGCATTTTAAACAAAGATTTTTGCAACAAAAAAATATTAATTAATCTATGGAATCACATTAATGGTTTATAATTTTTTTTAAAAATTCATTATTATTTTAAACATTTTTTTAAATTTATTTTAGATTACAGATTTGCAATTTCTTTTAGAGAACCTGTACCTACAGAAGTAGAAGATTATTATACTGTGATTAAATCCCCAATGGATCTAAATACTATAAAAGAAAAAATACAAAAAGAAGTAATTTTTATATATTTTATTTAACATTTATTTTATTTATTTAATTTTATTTAACATTTATTTTTATTATTTATTCAATTTATTTTTATTATTTATTTTTCAATTATTTTTAAAGGAGATAAAAACTTTTTCTCATTTTTACATGATGTTAATGTTGATGTTCGCAAACTCCTTCACTTTTAATTTACCAGACAGTGAAATTTATGTTGCTACTCTTTTATTCAAAAAATTTGTTAAAGAAGAATTTGAACCATATCTTTCTATTGAAACTTTTTCAAACTTTTGCAAGATTGTACCTCAAAGAGATGATCCAATTCCTCTCAATAATAACAATACAAACGTTTCTGATTCTCCTCCTGCAACTCAAAAAAAAAGTACTGTTAAGAACAAAAAAAGAAAATTGGATAAAAAATAAAAGTTTGAATCAAAAATCGATTTTACCATTTTGTTTTTATCTCCCTCATTCAAACCTAAAATATGAAAAAATAATTATATAAAAAAAAATGAGTAATCAAAAAGGAATGGACAGGAAAGAATTGGAATTATCAATTTCTGTAAGATCCATCTAATCAAAAAAAGATTTATGCTATATAAAGGATTAAAAAATTAGTATTTGTGATGAATTCATTCAATATCCCTTCAATAAGAATTATCCTCAATCAAATATAATTTTTTTTTTTATCAGCTCTTGTTATCAGTTGAAGATATTGATATCAGTTATATAAAAAAGCTATTGGATGAAAAGGCGAATGTAAATTATAGAGATGGATCAGGTAATATATAGACATGTCCAAAATTTACAACTTTGTTAGCAGATATAAATTGATTACTAACAAAATTTAAACTGTTGTAAAATTTTGAACATCTCTAGGTAATATACAATAATAATACAAATAGATTCAAAACAGAATGAAAAATTTTTTATGAGAATTTTTTGTATGACATATAATTTGGATAAATTTTTAAAAAGATACATATAATTGATCAATGTATCCAAATTAACATATTATCTTAATTTATATTGATCCAATTATCGATCATTTTTACTAACAAATTTTCCAATTAAAAATTTCCAAATTTTTTAAAAGTAAATATTTTTTAAAAATAATTTAAGGAAAAACAGCATTTTACCTTGCTTGCGGAGCACTTAATGTGCGATTGGAACTTGTGAAACTGTTGTTGGAAAAGGGAGGATCGGATATAAACAGTAAAACCGAAACAGGAGACACTCCCCTCGGCATTTCTTGTTCCAAATCGAAAAGAAATAATCTCGTCATAAAATATTTGGTAAAAATAAAAAATAAAGAATAATGAATTTAAAAAATAATTAAAAAAAAAAATAAATAAATAAAGGTGGATAAAAAAGCTGATACAAATGCCAGAGGTTTTATAATTTTTTTATATTTTTTATATTTTTTATTTTTTTATTTTATATTTTTACATTTATATTTTATTTTTAAATTTTTTATTTTTATTTTTTATTTTTATTTTTACATTTTTATTTTATTTTTTATTTTATTTTTTATTTTTTTTTTTATTGAAAAAAAGACAACGAAGGAATGACACCATTGATGATGACGTCAGCTAACAACAAACCAGAACTGGAAATAATAAAGTATCTGGTGGAAAAGGGAGGAGCAAAAGTGGATGTGAAAGACAAAGCTGGTATCACCCCTCTTTACTTGGCTTGTTGCAATAAAAATGAATGCGGAGATATTATACAATATTTCCTCACTTTACGCGCCAACCCCAACATCTGCAATTTTAATAAGTAAAACCGAATATAAACTTATTTTTTTATTCAATTATTTTCTATATCATTTTTGTTATTTCATTTTTTCATTTAATTTTTAATTTTAATTATTTTAATTTTAATCTTAATTATTTTAATTTATTTTTTATTTTTTATTGAAATTTTAATTAGTAAAAATAAATATCAGCTTATTTTTTTATTTTTTATTTTTAAATTACCATTATTTTTAATTTTATTTTTAATTTTAATTTATTTTTTAATTTTTATTTTTTAATTTTTATTTTTAAAATAGGCTGAACCCATTGCACATTTATTTGGACAAACACAACAAATTCAGCACCATTAAGGCATTAATAGACGCAGGGAGTGACACCAATATTGCAGACAATGAAGATAATGGTTTTTATCATTTAAAAATTTTTTTTTAATTTTATTTTAATTTTAATTTTATTTTTTAATTTTATTTTTTAATTTTATTTTTAATTTTTAATTTTAATTTTTATGAATTTTTATTTTTTTTTTTGTATCAGCATCCCCATTTTTGACCTTTTGTGAGAATGAAAAACAAGATGTGGAGAGTATGAAGTACATTGTGGAAAAAGGAAAAGCAAACTTGAAACACGTCAACAACGTTGGTGAAAATTGCATGTACAAAGGTTATTTCTCCTTTTTTAAATAAATAAATAAAAAATATATTAAAAAATAAATTAAAAAATAAAATAAAAAATATTAAAAAATAAATTAAAAAATAATTTTTTTAGCTTCATGTGTTGGAAATTTGGATGTTATAAGGTTTAATTTTTTTAAAAAAAATTAAAATTATTTTTTTAATTTAAAATTTTTGTTTGTCAAACTTTAATTCAAATTTTTTATTTTTTAAATATAGATATTTGTTCCAAGCAAAAGGAGATCCAAATAAAGGAAATATTGATGGTACAATATTATAATGAATTTATTTTAATAATTTTAATTTTGATTATTTTAATTTTAATTATTTTAATTTTAATTATTTTAATTTTTATTTTAATTTAAATTATTTAATTTTAATTATTTTAGTTTATGATTATTTTTATTTTAATAATTTTATTTTAATTTTAATTAATTTTTTGATTGTTCAAAGGACATAACAGTTTATACAGAACCATTTTTAATGATAACCGCAGCATGGCTCAAGTAAAATTGTTGGTAGAAGAAACAAAAGTGAATATAAACCAGAAAAGTCTTACAGGTAATTTTTTCATTATTCAAAAAAATCAAAAAAAAATAAAGTAAAAAAATTTTAAAAAAAAAAATCATAAAATTAAAATAAATTAATTAAATTTTGAGGGGACACTTGTCTTACATTGGCTTGTTTTCTTCAAAACACAAATTTTGGTTTGGTGTAACTAAAAAAAAAATTATTATTTGATTTTTTTAAAATTTAAAAATTATTATTTATAGAAAATATTTGGTCGATAACAAAGGAGATCCAAACATACAAAATAGTCAATTAAATACTCCTCTTCACCTTTCTATTGTTAAAAACTATGACAAACCCCAAATTATAAAGTATTTAGTCGAATTTGGTAAAGCTGACGTAAATCTAAGATGTGATGAAGGTACTTACTTTTCTTTTGGACTTTTTATCATTTTAGTTTTAGTTTAAATATTTTATTTATTTTTATTTTTATTTCATTTTTTGTATTTTAATTTTTTTATTTTATTCAAATACAAGGATATTCACCTTTCTATCTTGTTATCTTTTATGTTTCATACAGAAATTATGATGTGATAAAAACAATGATAAAGTTCAAAGCGGATCTTAATTTGAAAGATAAGGATGGATTAAGCCTTTTGGCTCATGCCAAAAAATATAATGATAAAATGTTATTTTCCATTTTACCTAAAACTAACAATGAAACCAAAGAAAATACCAACAACAAAAACAACACCAATCCCACTAACAATAAAACTTCCACTAATACCAAACTCAATAAAAATGATGACAAACAAGTTCAATTATTGAATCCTAAAAATGAACAAAGTGTTTGGTATCTTCTCGAGATTTCAAAAAAGAAATATCTTATAAAAAATTTTTAAAAATTGAATAAAATATTATTTATGAAAATTAATTTTTATTAGATTTTTAATGAATATTTTTTGTTATTAATTCATATTCTTGAGTTTTCTAAGACAAGGCTCACAGAATGGGTTATCATTTTCTGCATAAAAGTCATCAGTTGAAAGCGCCTTCTTACACTCAAAGCATTGAAAACAAGTTTGATGATAAGTTTTTCCAAGGGCATTCAAGCTCAAATCTTCAATATTTTGTTTGCAAACACAACAATCAGATGCTTCTTCTTGTTGATAAAATTGAGAGACATGTTCTTCACAGTAAGGACTTCCAGCATATTCATAGAAAGGATTTTCTTCTCCCAAAACCAAGCTACAACTCTCTGCTGAACAAGTAAAGCAGTTTTCGTGCCATTTCTTGTCGAGAGCCAACAAAACTTTTCCAGAAGTAATCATTTTGGTACACTTGGAACAAACATAACCCATCTTCTCACAATAGTGTTCAAGACAGTATGGTTTTTCTTCAAAATCCCAGTAATACTTTTCAAAGGTACAAGAGCAAGAGGTGCAGACAAAGCACTTTTCATGATAGATCTTTCCATCCACATTGCAGCAACGTCCTTCTAATTGTTTTGAACATCCTGTACAGTTTTTCTTTCCGTCTCTTTCAATCACCCAGATGATCCAAACTATTTCAATTCCATCATCAGTTGCAGATGCACCAGGATTACTTTTTTTTTAAAAACAATTAGTAATTTTTTATAATTAAATTTTTTAATTTTTTTTTTACTTTGATGAACGTCTTCTTTCAGAGTGATAATTGACTGTTTCTTCAGCAACAACTTCTTCTTCATCTCCATCTACATTTCCATTGTTGTTAATGTTATTGTTGTTTACATTTTTATCAATGGTGATAGTAGTACTAATTTTGTTATCATTGCCAGATGTGTTCTCATTCTTATTACTGATCTTGTTGGTACTTTTTAAAATAAAAAAAAAAAAAATTATTTTGAAAATTTGTTTAATCGGTTGAGTTAATGTTAATTACTTATTGTTATTAATTTCAATATTTGCATTGAAACTTTCAAAATTTTCTCCGAGTTCATTAGCAACCTCACGTCTCCAGTTATCTAAAATGTTCATGGTGTTTCTCAACTTTTCTTTTTGGAGTTGTTTGACTTCTTCTTCTGACAAGTTGGAGATGTCATTACCATCTGCTTCCAATATGTTTTTCCAATGAACAGGAGTGCTGTAACAGAATGGACAACATTTCAAATCTCCAAAGTGTCCAAAGTGTCTTGGAAATAATTTTCCTAAGAGATCTGCGTTGTTCTTTCCGATTTGATCTCTGTTCAATTCATCTTCAGCGTTTACTTCATTGTTGTCAAGAGAGAAAGGAGAGTTGAGCATCTTGTATTTCTTCACTCTCTCTTTTTCAGGGAATCTTTCATTCACATCATCAACATGTTTCTTTACTACGTCTCTGAATTTTGGAGATTGAACAAAATCATTCAAATTGGAGTTGTTTTCTTTTGCAGCTCTTTCAATTTCACTGTTGTCAGGTGTCAACAATGCAACAACAAATCCTTGTTTGTCTCCGAATACAACAGCATCATCAACAAAAGGATGTTCTCTCAATTCTCTTTCAATGTCTCTTGGATTGATAACAGTTCCATCTTCAAGAGTGAATTGTTCATCTTTTGGTCCTCCAACAATCAAGAAACCATCTTTGTCAAGTCTTCCAACNTATTTTATTTATTTTATTTATTTTATTTATTTTATTTATTTTATTTATTTTATTTATTTTATTTATTTTATTTATTATTATTTATTTTATTTATTATTATTTATTTTATTTATTTTATTTATTATATTTATTTTAATTTTATTATTATTTACTTAATTTATTATTATTTATTTTATTTATTTTATTTATTTTATTTATTTTATTTATTATTATTTATTTTATTTATTTTATTTATTTTTTATTATTTATTTATTTTTATTTATTTTTCATTTATTTTATTTTTTATTTTCATTTTATTTTTTAAAACTGAAATAGAGCAATGGGAGGAAAAGCGATAGGAGTGACAACATCACATAAAAACAAAGAAGTTTTGTTGAAAATGGGAGCACATTTTGTAATTCTCGCAGAAAAAGGGAAACCCTTTCATTCTCTCTTTCTCTCCTCTTCTCTCCCTCCTGTTGATATTGGTTTTTTAAATAAAAAATTTTATCATCTTTATTTATTCCCTATCTTCTCTTTATGTCTAATCTTTATTTATTATCTTTATTTATCATCCTTATTTATTCCCTATCTTCTCTTTATTTTTATTATTTATTCTCTTTATTTTTATTATTTTCATTATTTTTTTTAATTTTTATTATTTTCATTATTTTTTTTATTATTTTCATTACATTTGTTTTTATTTTTATTTTCTTTATTCTCTCATTTTTTATTTTTTATTTGTTTTTATCATTTTTATTATTTAATTTTAAAAAAATAGTGTTGGAAATGGTTGGAAAACCAACAATACAATCCTCTCTAAAATGTTTAAAGAATACAGGAAAATGTGTTGTATTTATTTTTTTAATTTTTTATTTTTATACTCACATTGTGACTGAGTATTAAAGTTATAGTGTGATAGACAAACTTTTATTATTTTCTTTTATTTTTTATTTTTCATTTTTATTTTCTTTTGAAAAAAAAAGGTGGTAGGAAACGTTACTCTGGGTGATTTTTCACAAAAAAAAAAAAATTATAATTCAAATAGTTTGTTAATTATTTTCTCAATAAAATAGGAATGACAGACATTAATCTGGGTATTAATTTAATTTAAATTAAATATTTTTGATTAAATTTTTTTTTTTTATCAAATTTATTTTTTTAAAATTGAAGGATTGTTGATCACAAAGGAAATTCAAATGATGGGTTCTTCTGGTATATGAAATAAATCTTACAAAAAAAAAAAAAAATTAAAAAAAGAAAATTAAAAAAAGGAGCAGGAAGGAAAGAAGTGGAAGAAGTTTTTGGAATGATAAAAAGAGGAGAAATAAAACAAATAGTACACTCTACTCTCCCTCTTTCTTCTTTTAAACAAGCGCACTCTCTTTTACTTTCTTCTCTTTCTCTTGGAAGAGTTGTCCTCCTCCCCTCAAATCTTTAACCTCCTCCTTATTTTTCAAAGAAGATTTTATAAAATTGGATATTAAATTATAATTTTTTTTTTTTTTTTTTTTATTTTTCATCAAAAATATCAATATGTTCAATATTATCCGCAAGAAATTGAGATTCATTTTGAGATACTATGAATTTTACCTGATCACCATATCTTAAAGTGTAAGGAGTTTTAGAATTAGCTTGATAAAATTTTATTTTTTCCAAAGAATTTTCAATTTCAATCATCCCATCAAAATTATTTGTGTCTCTAACAAATCCTTTTAATTATTATTTAATCCTACAATTTTTTAATTTTTTCTAATTATTACCATTCAAATGCATTCCCAATATGATTTTTGGTAAATTTTCTTCTTTATTAATATCATTCCCCTTTTCTTTTGTTCCTAATCTTTCTTTCTTTTTTCTTATATTTGTCTCTTTTCCTAAATCAATTGAATATTTCAAAGAATATGGTTTCTAATTTGAAAAATTATGATGTCAATAAGGTATTAAAATTAACATTCTTACAAAGCTTTTTGGTATGGTAAAATTTAACTTCATTTTTTTTTTTTTTTCCTCTTTTTATTCAAAAATTGTTTTGGACAATGAAACTAGATTACGAAACAAGTAAAGAAAACATGAATCATCAATTTGGTGGTTTTTCTGAAATGAAACAAACTAATAGAAATAAAAAAAAAATTATCATTTTTGAGAAAATTGAAATAAAATTAAAAAAAAATTGAATAGTCTACAACATTAAAAATGAAGAAAACACTTTCGAGCTCAATCCTTGGATTAAAGGTAATATGATTAAATTTATTTCAACATAGATTATATTGATTTATAATAAAGTTTATGCAAAGAAATGAGGAAAATAAATTGAGAGAAAAATTAAAAGAAGACTATGAAAAACAGATAGAACAATCTCATTGGGTGGTAGATAAAGAAGATAAAGAAAAGATAAATATAATATCTCTTGATTCAAATATTTATGAAGAAAATATAATAGGAAGGAGGAGTTTTGGAGGATTCAACAAAACAATTGAAAAATTAAATCAATCAACAAACATTGAAGAAAATAATAATAATAAAGAAAAACAAAAAGTGGATGTTTCAGATAAAGAAATGTCCGATTATTTTAATCTCAAACAAAATATGTATGGTAAGACAAGAGGCGATAAAAGGAAAAAAACAAGCAAAAAAGAAAAAGAGAAAAAAGAAGGGAAAAAAGAAAAGAAAAAAGAAAAAAAATTAAAGAAAAATAAAGGAGACTCCAATTGAACCATTAAAAAAAAAATATTTATAATTTTGAAACTTTTATATTCGTTAAAATTTGTTTTTTTTTTTTTATTAAAAACTTTGTAAATCTTTATTTTATTATTTTTTTTTATTTCCGTATTTTGGTTTATTTAAAAGAAAGAAGCGAACAAAGCTCTTACATTGGGAAGAGGGGAGAGAGAAGGAGAAGAAGTGATCCATTCGTGATTCAAAGCGAGAGAAGAAGAAAGACGGGAGGATTGATCAACAGAAAGAGTGGAAGAAAGAAAGGAGAGGGAGGAGGGAGACAAAGAAGAAGAAGAGTCCAAAGAATACTGTGCTTTTGAAATTTTTAAATTTCTTTTCATTCTGTTGTTGTCGTGAAAAGGAAGTTTCCCCGTCAAAAAAAGAAAAGAGAGGACACCCAAACTCCACACGTCGCTTTTTGTGTGGATGCTTGCTTGTTGCAAGAGTTCAGGAGATTGGTAATCTACACTTCCTCCTTTCACAGATTGTGTGTCCCCTTCTTTTCTTGATAAAGTGAATCCTCCCAAAACTACGTCTGAATCCTCCGAATCTTCTTTCAACAAAATATTCTCGTGCTATTATTTTTTTTGAAAAAAAAATTAGAAAATTATTTGTTTCCAAGAAAAAATGTAAAAAGAGAAAAAGAAGAATTAATTTTTTTTTTTTCGGAAATACTTGCTGTGACATGCAAATGAATGATATTCTGATTGTGAAGATATTCCAATGCTTGCAATGTTTGTTTTATTATTTTTTGAACTATACTCTCATTCCATTTCCCATTTTTATTGGAAGCAAATTTTTTCAATGCTTCCCCTCCTTTTTGTCTATTTTTAATTTAGTTGATAATTTTTCAATCAATGAAAGAAAAAGAAATTCTTACAATTCGAAAACGAAAAAATAGGTTTCATTGACGTGATAATTTTCAATATATTTGACGATATGAGGATTATTTAATTGTTTTATGATTTCAATTTGATTTGATATTTCTTTAGTGGTGAGTTCTGGTGCCAAATTTTCATTGAGAATTTTGATAGCCACTTCATTTCCTGATTTTTTGTTTTTTGCTTTTTTTACAATAGAGAATGTTCCTCTTTCAAAAATGTGAAATATAAAAAAATATTTAATTTTTATGAAAATATATTTTATCAAGTAAAAATACCTTGAGATATTTGAAAAATTATCATAATTTTCTTCCACAGGTGTTCCTTTCAAAGAAAAATCTTCAAGAGATACTTGTTTGGTTGTACCTTCATCTAAGAAAACAGCCTCACCAACTTCTTCTTCCCAATTTCTATTGATATCATATCTCTGAGACCATGTTTCTTTCCTTTCTTTTGATTCTTTTTCTAAATCTTCTGGTCTTTTTGGTGGAGCTTTCCTTGGAGGTCCTTTAATATCTTTTGCTGATATCCATCCTTCATCTGAATTTTCTTCATCCTCTTCCCCACCTTCAACATTTGTTCCCTCTGCGTATTCACCTTCTGCATATTCACCTTCTGCATATTCACCTTCTGCGTATTCACCTTCACCATATTCACCCTCTGCATATTCACCTTCTGCGTATTCACCTTGTGTTTGATTATCTTCTGACATTTCAAATTTTTTTTTTATATTCTTTTCAGTTTAAAATAATTTTAATAATTCCAATTTGCACTCTCATCTTGAGAATCTCATTAGACTCAAAGTTGGAGATTGTTTAACTCAAATTAAACTCGAGTTTCAAATTGTTTTATTTAATTTGGAAGAGTGATGAATTCCTTTAAAGTTAAAGTTTGTCATCAGAATGATGATGATCAAAATAATTAACTTTGGAATAAAATGGAGGACTTTTAAATTTTGATTAATCCTCAACCTTTGAAAAAGAAAAGTATAACCAGTATCTTGTTGTTTGGATAAATTTTGAGTTCTTTGCTCTTAAATTAAAACTTAATAATAATTTGGGCTCGGAACCTTTTATTCTTTACCTATTGAAGAGAATAGAAAACATTCTCAAAGAAATTTTTACAAATGATTTAATTTTAATTTCAATTTTAATTTTAAACGATAATATTAATTGAAAAAAGAAATCCTATCAAAGCAACTGAAGTTCTAAAATGATGTTTAAAACAAAAAGTAGAAGATGTTTTGTAAATTTCAGCTTCTTTTGAAACTAGAAGTTCTTTTATATTTTCTCCCATCACGAAAATAGTAAACAATCCGATTGAAAACATGCAAAATGAAGGAAACAACCAAGTTTTCTTCAATTTGATTAAAATTGTTAAATTAATCAAATTCTTTTCTTTTTTTACCAAACCAGTGAAATAAAAATTCATTAAATTCAAAATTGAAGAGATTATTGATAATGGAGCCATCAACTGAGCTCCAAATGGCCACCAAATGGGAAATAAAGTCCTTTCAAATAAAAGTTTGAATCGGAAATTAAAAAAATAAAAAAATTTCAGAAAAAAAAAAAAAAGAGGAGAATACTTTAATTCTTCTGATTTTTTATTCTTTATTAGGTAATTGATATATCTTGCATCAACAAGGCTAACGAACATAAGTGCCCCACAAAAAAAACCATTAAAAGCAATAGCTAAAATTTTAAACATAACCATTTTTTTTTATTTATTTATTTAATTGAAGGATTAATTTGAATTTACATTATCTGGTTGAATGATTCGGATAATTTAAAAATCCCTCTTCTAATATAAATCCCTCTATTTTGAAAAATATAATCTATCATTATTATACTTTGCAATTAAATTTGATTCTGCTATTTTGGAATATTTTTGTTTGATTGAGATAGAAATTTCTTCCAAACTTAAATTTTGAGAGAAAAGCTTTCCCAATTCTACTGCAAAGAAATCATTGGATTCTTGTACCAATTTATGGTCAACTATTCCCTTAAAATTTGAATTTATTTTCAATTTATTATGGATGAAAATGAAAAATACTTACAAGTCCACAATATTCTGCTTCTTCAACCTCACTTATAAACATTCCTGAGTAAAATCCTTTCAAATTGAATTCATTCACAAACTCATCCTTGATGATAATATTAATATTATTTTTTTTTCGAAAAGGAAATTTACAGCATTACACCAAATGAAGATATTATATTCCTTCTTTTTTAAATGTTCAACATTATTATGACCAATTATAAAAGAATCATTTGTATCAAACTGATTCATACTCATAAGTCCTTTACAAAATAAGAAAATTATTTTTTTATTTTGAAACATTCATTTTATACCTGAAGGCATTCCATGTCCCATCATAATGATAATTTCATTCTCTTGAGTGGTTTTAGAGGAGATTTATTTATTCAATAATAATTTTACCATCAATAAGTTCTATCAATCTTTTTTTTGATATTCCACCTGTGATAACAGTTTTATTTTCCAATTTTTCATAAATTGGTTTTAGAAAAGAGGTAGATTCATCTTTAGGATGTACAATCAAAATTTTTTTCCCTATCATTTCTTCAAAAACTTTTTTTTTTTTAATTCAATTTTTTGGTATTTAATTAGGAGCATCAATTGAATCATATAAAGGTTTCAGAAAGAAAATTAATTACTTCAAGATATGGTGTTGATATACAGGAAACAAAAAAGACAATTGTTTCCATTACCTTTTTTTTTTTGAATTATAAACTTCCTTCATGTCAAAGTCTTAAGACACTTATGGAATTAAAGTAAATTCTAATTTTTTTAAAAATTATAGGGATCTTTTAAACATTTTTCGATGATTCTTGAGATCTCATTTATTTCTTCGAATAATCAATTCCTTGATGATCAAATAATTAATGAAAAATTAAATTAGAAATGATGTTTAATCTTAACATTTTGAAAATAACTTTAAATAATTAAACATCTTCATTTATGTTGTTTTATAATTGCCCTTTGTTTGATTTCTGTTGTGCAAATGGGACAATTATCTTCAATTTCTGAAAGACACTTGCCACAAAATTTATGTCCACAAGGGTTGCATACCCCTTGAATCAATTCTCTTTTGCATATACAATATAATTCTTCTCCATTTTTATTCTTGACAAATTCTGAAGTGCATTCTTGACACAAATCAAAATTGCATGTAGAACAATTATAGACCATCCCTGTTCCAGCTTTCGAGCAGATATCACAAATATATTTTCCATCTTTGTATGAACATTTGCTATATACCAATGGATGATAATGGCAACCAACTTTAATTTCTTTTGGAGGGCTATTTCCCCAAAAATATTTGTAAATGTAATATCCTGCCACCAATGAAATTCCTATTGCTCCACCTGTTATTGCACTAGATTTGAAATCTGAGGGTGTATTTGTGGATTTGGATGAGGATTCCAATCGGGGTGTATTTGTGGATTTGAATGAAGGTTCCAATGAGGGTGTATTTGTATTATTTGTTTTAATGTTTGAAATTTCCTCTTTTTTGTCTATTGGTTTTTGTTCTTTTTCAGTTTTTGGTGAAAAATTCAAGAGGTCTTTGATTGAATCAACAAAAAAATCGATTATTTTCTTGCCCTTTGGGAACTGCGATGTATCTGTGTCAAATGACATTTATGTTTTTTTTTATTTTTAAATTTAATTAAATTTCTTCATTTCAAAATTAATAACAAAAAAAATGACCCTTCAAATTATTTGTTAAAGAGAATTATTAATATTTGTTCTTCTTTAGAGATTTGTCACTCATTGTTTATGACTCCTTTAATTAACTTTGTCTTCTTATTTCGAAGATGTTTTCCACTTTGAGAGAATTCTTTTTGGACTGTTGCATTAGTATTTATTTATTTATAAATAAGATCAAAATATTGTGAAAGTTATTAATAAGTTCATATGCAATTTCAATACATCATAATAGAGTGTTTTCTTTTTTGCAATCATCTCAAATACAGAACTCAAAAATTTGATGCAAAGAAATTTCATATAATCCAAGATTTATTCAATTATTTTAAAATTATCAATTGATTTTTTTCACACAATGTTTGAAAAATTCTTTTGAACATGTTTCTCCAGATCTGATTAGTTTTTTCTTCATGACATTGTCTATTGAAAATTCTAAAGTATCAATTCCAAGGTCATTGATAAAAATGGTCCTGTTTTCATCTCTCAATAGATTTAGAAGATGAACTCTTTGATTCAAAAAGAATAAATCTATGATTGAGTAAGCAAAGTCAATTTCAGCATTGATTTTCTTTTTTGGAATTGGTACGCCTCTCATAACGCTGAGATGATCTGCAATTTCACTATCTGTGTCTACTTTAAAGCCTAAAGTTTCGGGGTTCTTGTAAGTTTTGATTTCCTCTCTAAATTCTTCATTATCAAAGTATCTCACAGGGTAATTGTTGGTGATACCTCCATCACTATAAATATTTTCTCCTTTGCCATTATTGCATTCACGGGGAGAAAAAACGAATGGGAATGACATTGAACTTGCAACAGCATCACATATTTTCATATATGGAGTTGTTTTAAAAGAAAAGCACTCTTCTATTTGTCTTTCAACATCAACAGCAAAGAAGTACAAATCTTTTATTTGGCTTTTTATCAGGGATTCATGGTGCAAACCTTCAAATGTAATATCTGGGTCAAATCCTTTTTCTTCTAAGACACTTTTAACTTGAGTTAGCATCATATCTCCTTTGCAAAGACCATAAGTATTCTTGCTAAAGTTGTTGAAAACAGATTTTAAATTTTTTGAAAAAAGCCCAATTAAAGAAGAAATCTTTTTTTTGTTTTCTTCATTTCTTGTGCTTTCCTTGGACATCAACTTTAATGCGTTCAACTTCTTGAGGAAATAAAATACCACAGTCGAGGTAGAAACAAAGCTTGATATTATTGCACCCCAAATAAGATTGTAATATCCATTGTTTAAATCATTCAACTTGGCTTTGAACACTTCTGGATCTAAATTAAAAGAAATTAATAAAATCAAAAAAAAAATAAAGTAAAAATTTTGAAATTTTCTCACTCAATGATTTTCCAAAATATGAATTGTTGTTTTCATTATGAAATTTATATATTTCAAGAATAAATTCCCTCAATTGAAAATTTGGAAATAAAATGAATTCCACTGGCAAAAAAATTATCAATTCAATGACCATGAATGCAGCCAAATATTTGCAAAACATCATTAATTTTGAATTCATATGATTCTCGAATGAATGTTTCTTCTTGATAATACCACTTAGCAATTTTAAAGATGGTTTATCGTGATGATCCAACAAACTTTGAATGTCCAAATCCATGAATTTTTTCTCCATTTCATCACTATTGTATCCAAGACCCAGGCACAAAGCAGTTAAACTCCCTATTGATGTACCAGATACTCTCTTTATCTGACCCATACCCCCCAATTCTTTTTCCAATTCTCTTATTGCACCAACATACGCAATTCCACGAATTCCACCTCCCTCAAAAACAAGATTCTTGATTTTGCCAAGATCTGGATACTCGAGGTTTGGTTTAAAACTTGAAGAGTAGAATTTCTTGTTGAATGAAAGAGGAAATTTAAATTGTTTGATCTTTAAATTAAATTTATTCATTCAAATTTTTTAATTTTAAGTTTTTTTTTAATTATTATTTTATTTTATATTTCAAGAGTTGCAAAAAAAAAAAAAAGAAAATTTTTTTTCTGCTCAATTTTGTAAATAAAATTTACTGTAATAATTAATTTTGACAATGAAGTAATAGAAACATAAAATGGAAGATATCATATTTTTATTTTTAAACATTTATCATAACATATAAAATATTCTCACATTTTTTTTGTCTGTTCAAAATTTAAAAAAAATAGATTTTGCCAAAATATTACCAATGAAACACCAGAATAAGAATACAAAATTTTTAAAAGTTAATTGAAGGAATCACAAACAGGTTGTGACAAATCTCTAAATTGGAAGTAATCTGGCCAGATTAATTACTTTAGTTTCTCATGCAATATTTATTAAAGAATAATTATTAAAAACTGAGTATTCAAAAATGATTTGTTTTAAATTCTCAAAGAGAAACAAAAATATTTAATTATTTTCCGGCTTGGATAAAGGAGATTTATTTATTCAATAATAATAATTTTACCATAAATCAGTTGAATCAATCTTTTTTGTTTTTCCACCTGTGATAACAGTTTATTTTCTTATTTTTTTTTATAAATTGGTTTTAGAAAAGAGGTGGATTCATCTTTAGGATGTACAACCTATCATCTTTTAAAAAAACTTTAATATTCAGTTTTTTTTTTTAGAATTTAATCAAATGAATTCTCCAAAATAAATAATCTGGAAATGAATTATCAATAATAAATAACGGTATTTGAAACAAATATAAAAAAAATAGGAAGTAATTTTTTTTGTTGAGAAATTATTACTTTCAAATAAAATGAATAATCCAAAAGGAACAACACTTGGTGGAACTACTCTTGGTGGAACAACATTAGGAGCCAAAAATGCAGGAACAAAAATTGGCGGCACAACATTAGGTGGAAATAATAATCCGAAAGGAACAACACTTGGTGGAACTACTCTTGGAGGAACCACATTAGGAGCAAATAATAATGATATTAAAGCATCAAATGAATCAAATAAAGGTTTTTTCATTTCAAGAAAATTTATTTCTCAAAAATTACTCTTTTTTATATTCAATTATTTATTAATCTATTGTGATCATTTATATATAATATTTGAAACAATAAAATTATACAATTTTACAAAAAATGATCGATAAATGGATCAATATTAATCTACATATACAAATGATAATATGATTATTTGGATGTCATTGATCAATTATACAGTATCTAAAGTTGAGAAAAAAAATTGATCCAATATATATGGCGTAAATAGAATTATCACAAAAATTTTCAATTAGATAAAAAGTATAAATAAATAAATAATTTTGTTTATAACCATAACGAAGGGTTTTACCAATTTGATCTTACCAATTGGCTAAATTTTTTTCTCAAAAAAAAAAAAAGAAAAAGAAAAAGAAAAAGAAAAGAGGAAAAAGAAAAAAGTGAAGAAAAACAAAGAAGAAGAAACGATAAACATAACAAAATTCAACAAAAAAACAGGAAAACATTTCACAGTGAAAATACCAAAAAACAGCAAAGAAAAAACGTATGACTCTGACTCTGATTCTTCTGATGACACCGATGCTTCTGATGAAGGAATTTCTAGTTACAGAAAAGGTGGTTACCATCCTGTCAATTTAGCAGAAATTTATAACAGAAGATACATCGTTCTCTCCAAACTTGGTTCTTTTTCTTTTTAAATTCTTTCTTCATTTCTTTCTCTCTTTTTTTTTTTTTAAAAAAATTTTGTTTTTAATTTCTTTTTTTATTTTAATTAATTTCCTTTTTTAAAAAATTTTTCTTTATTTCTTTCTCTCTTTTTAAAAATCTCTTTTTTTTTATTTTTAATCATTATTTAATTTTTATTTTAATTAATTTCCTTTTAAAAAATTTTTTTGTTATTTTTAGTTTTCATTCTCATGTATTCGTTATAACAAAATAAATCTTTTTTATTTTGATTTTCATTTTGATTTTCATTATTTTATTTTTTTTTTGTTCATTTTTAATCTTTTTAAATTTTTTATTTTTTATTTTGATTTTTTTTATTTTTTTTTTATTTTATTTATTTTTTATATATTTAATTTATTTTTATTTTTATTTATTTATTTAATTATTTTTATTTTTATTTTTAATAATCATTTATTTTTTGAAAAAAAGGATGGGGACAATTTTCAACGGTGTGGTTGGTGTGGGATGAGGAGAAAGAAAAACATGCAGCAATGAAAATAGTGAAAAGTGCAAAACATTACACAGAAGCAGCATTAGATGAAATTCAAATTTTAGAAACTCTCACCCTTTCCAATCCTCTCAATTCTCTCAACACTGTTCTCTTACTTGATCATTTCATCCATCATGGTCCTCACGGCAAACGTACTCCTTATCTTTTGTTCTATTTTTTTATTTTTTTATTTTATTTTTATTTTTTTTTATTTATATTTTTATTTTTATTTTTATTTTGTTTAATTATATTTTTTATTTAATTTTATTTTTCAAATTTTTTATTTTTTATTTATTTTTCTTAAATTTATTTTATTTTTTTTCATTTATTTTGTTTAATTTTATTTTTTTAAATTTTTTATTTTATTTATTTTATTTTTTATTTCATTTTATTATTTAAATTTTTATTAATTTTTTTGCGAAATGGAAATTTTGTTTATTATTGTTTTTTTTTCTTTGATATAAATAAATAATCTTATTTTATTTATTATTTCATTTATTTTATTATTTTATTATTTCATTTATTTTATTTTTTATTTATTTATTATTATTTTTTATTTTATTTATTTTTTTTTATTTTTTTATTTTTCTATTTTTTTTAAAAGATGTATGCATGGTGTTTCCGATATTGGGAAACAATTTGTGGGACATAATAGAAGACATAGAATACGAGGCATTTCCATTAAAAGTGGTGAAAATAATTGCAAAACAAATTCTTATTGGTTTAGAATTTTCTCATTCAAAAAATATCATTCACACTGACATCAAACCTGAAAACATCACTCTTTGTTCTCCTTCCTCCCTCATCCAAAACAAAATTAATGCTCATCTCTTAAAACTCTCGTAATCTTTTTTATTCTTTATTTATTATTTATTTATTTATTATTTTATTATTTATTATTTATTATTTATTATTTAATATTTAATATTTATTATTTATTATTTATTATTTATTATTTAATACTTATTTATTATTTATTTAATTTATTTATTTACTGAATACTTTCTTAAAATAAATTTGAATTTAAAAATTTTAAAAATGTATTTAAAATTTAAAAATATTTTTAAAAAAAATATGTAGGGAGAGTAAAAATGGGAGATTAAAAAGAGAAGAAATAATTGATTTCATTGACAACATCTCTTACATCAATAATGATACTCTTAACAATAACAATAATAATAGTGACATTAATAATAATGACAATAAAAAAAAAGTAATTAACTCTAATAATAATGATACTCTTAACAACAACAATAATAATAATAATTATGATGATAAGAATGATATTAATAATTGTGATGATAATAAGAATGATGATAATAAAGGTAATAAGAATAATAATAAGAATGATGGTAATAAGAATGATGGTAATAAAGGTAATGATAATTGTGAAGATGAAGAGAAGAGTGAAGATGAAAAAGATAAAAGTGAAAATAATAATATAAGTGAAAGTAATGATGATGATGATAGTATCAATAATAATAATAACAACAATAATGATAGTAATGATAACAAAAATGATAATAGTGATAGTATTAACAATGATAATAATAAAAAGAAAAGTAAAAAGAAAGAAAGTAACAAGAAGAAAAGTAATAAGAAAGAAAGTGAAAACAGTGATGATGAAAAAATGGAAGAAAACTCTCCTCCTCAAAAAAATTCAAATAAAAACAAAAACAATGAAAAAAATGAGAATAATGAAAATATGGAAACAAATTCTGACAACTCAAATTCTGATTTAAAAATTGAACACAACAAAAATAAAAACAAAAAAAAAGAAAATGTTGAGAATAACAATAAAAACAATAAAAATAATAAAAGTGACAGTAGTGATGATGGTAGTGATAGCAAAAGTGATGACAATAAAAGTGATGAAAGTGAAGAGAGGGGAGGGAGTGAAAGAGAGAGTGGAAGCGATGAGAATCAAAGTGAAAATGAAAGCGAAAGTGAAAGCGGAAGTGGAAAAGAAAAGGGGGAGAAGAGGGGAGAAGAAGAAGAGAAAGAAAGGAGAAGAAAAAGGGAAATAGGTAAATCTCTTTTAAATGAAAACATAAAAATAAACATTGTTGATTTTGGTAATGCTTGTTGGGTTGACAAACACTTCACTGATGACATCCAAACTCCTCAATACCGTTCTCCTGAAGTCATCCTTGGTCAAAAATATGGAACTTCTGCTGGTATCTTTATATTATTTTAAAAATTTATATTTTTATTTAAATTTAAATTTAATAATTTATATTTTTATTTTAATAATTTATTTTTTATTTGAATTTATTTTATATTTTCTTCAAAAAAGATATTTGGAGTACAGCATGTGTTTTGTTTGAATTGGCAACGGGAGATCAACTTTTTAAACCGAAGAAAGGTAGAAATCATTCAAGACAAGAAGATCATTTGGCAATGGTGATAGAGTTGTTGGGAAGCATTCCAAAAGACGTTTTGTTGAGTGGAAAATACCATTCAGATTATGTGGACAAAAAAGGAAGACTAAAAAACATTAGAAACTTGAAAGTGTGGAAATTGAAAGATGTTTTAACCGAAAAATATGAATTTTCTGAAAGAGATGCACAAGAAATGTCAGATTTTCTCCTTCCCATGTTGAATCCTAATCTCAAAAAAAGAGCAACTGCCACTGAATGTTTGAAAAGTCCGTGGTTGAGTGATATTTAACCAAAAAAAAAAAAGAAAAGAAAACTAGTTTTTAAATTAAAATTCTTTTATTTTATTTTGTTTTATTAATTATCTTGTTTCTCATTATTTTTAAATGTGTTAGTAGAAAAAGAAACAGTGAATCTTTTTTGATCAGTATCATTGTTAAGAAAAGTGTTCTGTGAATCAGATAAAGAAACAGTTTTACGTTCAGGGAGAGGTTTAAAAGATTTGGAGATTTTCAAATTTTCACTGTTCTTTAAAGTATTTGTTTGTTGTTCTTTCATGTTTTCTTCTTTACTGTTGTTATTCGTTTTGTTGACTTTTGAATCAGAAGGGGTTGGAAGTTTGGCTCTAAAAATAAAAATAAAAAATTTGTAAAACATAAAAAAAAATAAAAAACAAAAAATAAAGCTTAAAATTTTTTTTTACGAGTTCCTGAAAAGAACAGAATCTCTTTTTGAAGATTTATTGTAACGAAAAGTTTTTTCTTTGATTTGGTAATCTCCAGAAAGGAATTTCTTGACGAAAAGAAAAGGAGATTTGATTTCGTTTTTGAAAAGTTTTTTCAAATTGACGAGGAAATCCTGTGTTTCAAAAGTCCTTTCTTCAACACACAACAAACTCAAAAATGCGAAATCATTTTCACAAATTTTTAATCCTTCTTTGCAAACTTTAATTGATTCTTCCTACAAATAAATTTATTTTTTATTTTTTAAATTTTTTATTTTTTATTTTTTATTTATTTTTTATTTTTTATTTTTATTTTATTATTTTTATTATTTATTAATTACCAAACAACCAGACTTAAAAAGGAGGCGAGAGAGGGAGAAGAGGAGGTTGGGGGTGAAGGAGTTGGGGAGGGAGAGGATGGTTCTTTTTTCATTTTTGTCAAAAACAGGTAAAACACTCTTACCCCCCTCCTCCATGCTCCTTTCGTAATCCTCCCTTGCTTTATCATATTCCCCTATATTTTTATTTCAATATAATTTAATTTTTTTTTATTTTTTTTAATTTAATTTTTTATTATTTAACAATTTTTTTATTTTCTAATATTTTTTTTATTTTTTTTTTTCAATCATATTTTTTTATTTTTTATTTATATTTTTTTAATTAAATTTTTTTTATTTCATATTTTTTATTCTTCGTAAATTTTTTTTATTTTTTTATTTTTTTTATTTTTCATTTACCATTGAGTTCGGAGATAAAACCGCGGAAGTAAAGGGAAAGAGGGTTTTTGGGGTTGAGTTTGATGGATTCAGTGAAATGTTTAGAGGCTTCTTCGTACTTATTTTTAAGAATAGCGGAAATTCCCTTCAAAAAAAATATCTCCTCACTTTCTATCAAATTCGATAATCTAACCAAAATTTGATTAAAAAAAATAAAAAAACAAAATTAATTTTTAAAATAAAAATTAAAAAATAATTAAAAAAATGAATAAATATATAAAAATAAAAATAAACAAATTATTAAATTGAATTAATAAAAATTATAAAAAAAATAAAAATAAAAATAAATATAAAAAAATATAAAAAATTTTTTTATTCATTCAATTGTTTTTTACAAGTAAAGAGTTCCATCGGAATGGTTGGGGTTGATGAAAAGTTGGGATTTGGCTTTAAAGAAATAAGCCATGGTGTTTTGGGGGTTCAGCAAATTTGAATTTGAAAAAGAAATCACACTTTCTTGATAATTTGACTGTAACAAATAACTTATTCCCTTCAAATAATGCGCTAAAACAAAATTAAAAAAATAAATCCATAAAAATAAAATAAAAATAAAAAATAAAAATAAGATTTCAAAATAAATCTGAAATTAACAAAATTTTGTAAAAAATTCTAAAATAAAATCTTAATAAAAATGAAACAAAATTACTTTTAAAAAAAAAATGAAAAATAAATATAAATAAACAAAAATGAAAAAAAGAAATTAAAAATAAATATAAAATTATAAAAATAAATTAAAATTAATTGAAAAAAATAAAAAAAATAAAATCTAAATAAAAATGAAACAAAATTAATTTATTAAAAAAAAAGGTGAAAATAATAAGGAAATGAATAAATAAAAATAAATTAAAATTAATAAAATAAATAAAAAGGAATAAAAATAAGTAAAAATGATTGAAAGAATATTAATAAATTTTAAAAAATTTTACCTTCAAAATAACTTTCATCTTCTTTTAATGCTTCTATTAAAAAATAATTTTTTTTTTTGAATTTTATTTATTTTTTGTTAAAAGAGGGAAAGTGAGGTATTTTTTTTTTGAAAGTACCATTCAGATCAATGATGGCATCATCATAATTGCTTTGAGTGATTAAAATGTAAGCCCTCATCAAGTAAGTCTCTTTGTTGAATGGAAGTATCGTTTCATGGAACAAAAGACCTTTTTTTAAAATAAAAAATTAAAAAAAACTAAAAAAAACATTTAAAAATCAGTTTAAAATGAAAAACATTTCACAAAAATAATTAAAAATTATTAAAAATTAAATAATCAAAAAATATTTTACAAATGAAAATAAAATTGTTGATTTCACAAATTTTATTAAATAATAAAAAAAATGAAATGAAAATGAATAAAATAAAAAAATAAAAAAATAAAAAAAAATTAATTTCAAAAAATAAAATTGTTGATGTTATAAATTAAATTAAATAATAAAAAAAATGAAATGAAAATGAATAAAATAAAAAAATCAAAATCAAAAATTTAATAAATAAAAAAAGTAATTATTTTATTTTTTTTTTAACCAAGATAGTATTGTTTGGAACGTTGAACGTTGTCGGTGAGTTGGCAAACTTTGGTCCAGTAGTTTTCACATTTACTCGAAAAATAGCAGTTTTTGCACATCCTGTCATCCGAGCTTTCCACTTTGATTCCTATCAACTTATTACACTTTGGAGCGCTAAAATAAAAAAATAAAAAAATAAAAAAATAAAAAATAAAAAATAAAAAATAAAAAATAAAAAATAAAAAATAAAAAATA
>JAMYWO010000052.1:15639-53531 GCA_024220525.1 Cochliopodium minus | reverse complement strand
AAAATAAAAAATAAAAAATAAAAAATAAAAAATAAAAAATAAAAAATAAAAAATAAAAATAAAAATAAAAATAAAAAATAAAAATAAAAAAATTATTAATAAATTTACCATATTCAAATAAACCTCTTGCAATATTGGGATTTTTATTGATGTAGTATTCCATGAAACCTTGGGCGCAGTGTATCTCCCAACTTGTCTCTTGGAACTCTTTCAATGCTTTTTTGTACACTTCCCTTGAAGACTCCAAATTCTAAAACAAGAAGAAAAAAATTGATAAAGTCAAAAATAAATTTTAAAAAAACTAAAAAATCAATAAAACGATTAAAAAAATTAAAAAAAAATAAATAAGAATAAAATCATTAGTTTTAAATAAATAAAAATAAAAATTAATTTTAATAAATAAAAAAAATAATAAACATTGAATTTAAATAAAATAAAAAATCAAATTTAACAAAAAAAATCAGATTTTAATAAAATAAAAAAATAAAAAATAAAAAAATTGAATCTAAAAAAAATATAAAAATTGTTTAAAATCAAATATAATATATTAAAATAAATTTTAAAAAAATAAAATAAATTTAAAAGGTTTAAATTCTTTTTTTACTTGAGTTCTCTTTTTAAATTTCATTTTTTGAATGTAAGCGAGGGTTGTTGGAGCGTTTTTGATGAGTTGGTCGTAGATTTGTTCTGCTTTTTCTATTTTGTTCCTCTCCTCCAAGAAGAGGGCGTATGAAAAGTGAAGTAAAGCGGAGGTAGGATTAAAATTTAATCCTCTTATGTAATAACTAAATGAAAAATAAAAATAATAAAAGTAAAATAAATATTAATTTAAATTTTGAAATAAAATAATATAAATAAATAATAATTAATAAAATAAATTAAATTAAAAATATTTTAAATAAATGAAAATTTAAAAAAATTAAACACAAAAATAAAACAAAAAAATTGATAAAAAATAAAAATATATTAAATTTACAACAAAACAAAAAATAAAATGAAAATAATCCGCAAAAATTGACAAAATTAAAAAAATTAAATTTTTATTTTTTACCTTTCAGCAACTTCAATTAAATTATTTTCGATGTGAAAATTAGCTAGATCGATCCAGATGTCGGGATATTTGTTGAGACAAAGGAGAGCTTGCTCGTAAATGAATTTAATGCGTTCATGGTGCAACACTTGGCTTAACTCCAATGGATTTGTTTTTTCATAGTTGATGAGTCTTTCCCAAAATACCAACTTTAATATTTTAATTTTTAATTTTAATTGTTTGAAATTTTTTCTGTTTTTTATTTTTTTATGGAGTTTAATTTATTAAATTTTATTTTATTAAATTTTATTTTTTTAATTATTTTTATATTTTGATTTTATTTTCTTTATTGTGACTTTGATTTGATTATTATGATTTTTTTTTGTTGTTTTTTTTGCTGTTTTTTTATTTTTTAATTTTTTTAATATTTTTTATTTTTTTAAATTTAATTTTTTTTATATCAATATTTATTTATTTTATTTTATTTTTATTATTTATTAATTTGATTTGATTTTTCTTTTTATTTGTTACTTGTTGGGTTTCTTCATATACAGAACGAGGAGGGACAGCCAACATACTCTTGTTGATTTCATCATAAGAAAGTTTCATTTCGTTGAAAGAATTACGAGCTTTGATGTAGAGGGGGTTGTGCTTTTTGATCATTTTCAAGGCGAGTGCTTTGAAATCGTTTTCGAAAGCCTCGTACTCTTTCCATATCTCCTCCAAGTTTATTAGTGGCCTTGATATTGCTTGTATGAACGTCGATCTTATTTTTGATACATCTAAAAAAAAAATTATGTAAAAATAAAAATAAAAATAAAATAAAAAATAATAAAAAAAAATAATAAAAAAAAATAAAAATAAAAATAAAAATAAAAATAAAAATAAAAATAAAAAACAACAAAAAAAAAAATCAAATCAAAGTCATAATTAAGAAAATAAAATCAAAATATAAAATAAATTAGAAAACAAAAAAAACAAAAAAAAAAAATCATAATAAAAAATAAATTAGAAAAAAAAAATAAAATAAAATAAGTAAAACAATTAAAAGAAAAATTTTAAGTGTAATAATGTCTCGTTAATTTTTTTTTAAACCTGTTTTTAAGCTTGGATCTCTTAAGAGCTGTAAATAATCTTTCCATATGGGAGTACTTTCAATATCTAATCCGATTTTATTATCTTCTATTGCGAATTTGTATGCGATGAGAATTTCTCTTTTTCCATCTTCGTTTTTTTGTTGTTTTTCTTTCACGAAATTCAAATAACTTTTCCAAAAACCCACATAAGGAACTGATTTCAAATATTTTTGGTAGATAGTCTCCGCTTCTTTATCATTCCCTGCTTTCTTTTCTAATTCAGCATATAATTTCAAGTATTTTCCCTGAATTTTTATTTAGTTGAAAAAAAATAAATAATGTTAATTAATTGTTAATTATTCTTTATGTTCTGTATTCTCCACAATATGGTTATATCACTATCATTAGACCCAAATCTTGATTATATCTTTTTATTTTTGAATAATATATTGAATTCTTACAAAATTAAAAATCTATGTTATCCTTCTTTAAAAAATGTCTCAAATCAGACATTGATAAACTATCTTTGAAAGTATTTAAAGTATATCTTTAATTTAACACTCCATTTTGTATAAAAAAATTCAATACTCTCAAAAGAAGAGTAGCAATATTTGAATGTTAAAAATATCAGAGGTTTATTGGTTGGAAAACGACATATTATCTGAACACAAAAATATATTTAAAATTATTTGTTGTTTTTTTTTTTACAGAGGTCGGATATAGATTCAAAAAGTAGTCGAAGAGATTCCTAGTTTTCACAATATCTATCTCTTTGCATTCTTTCAATAAAATCGACCAGGATTCACTATCATAGGAATCTTTCAAGACATTCTCTTTGGCTAATTCAATATTTTTGCTGTTATTGGGTATTTCATACAAAAATTCTTTTAATCCATTTTCTTCAATCATCTCTCAATTTTTATTTTTTATTTTTTATTTTTTTTTATTAATAATTATTTGATTTCTGTTGGTCAGTATTTCCAGAAGTAAAAAATTTTAAATGCTATTTATTGTTCTTTGGTACACAATAATATTTTTAATTTACAACTTCTTTAAGTACAATCTTTTTGGATGATCGAGTCAAAAAGTTTTTCACCACTCTTTCAGGTCGAGGAGAGCTACTCTCAGGTCTGACCCAAGCTAAAAAAAAGAAAAAAAAAGAGAAAATTAAAAAAATTTTAAAGAGAAAATGATTAAAAATAAAAAATTAAAATAAAATTGAAAAAGTCAGAAAAAAAAATAAAAAAATACATTTGTTACTTTTAGACCTTCTGGAGGGCCTTTGAAGATTCACAACATTCAAATCCAAGCTAATTTTTTCATTTTTATCTTGTTTATCTTCATTCGCTTCAATCAAAGTATTATTTTCAAATTTAAAGTTGATGTCGTCTATTTTTTTGTTCGGAATGCCATTGTTTGTTTCAATGTACATATTGAATCGAACGGATATTCTGGGGTTTTGGGAGACTTGAGTCTTAGTGTTGATGGTGAAGTGTATTATTTTTTTGAGGAAGGTAATTTCTCTGGGTTGGTTGAAGAGGGTTTTTTGGATGTCCAGCGTTTCGCAATAGATGAATGAAGGAGCAAAAACTACTGCCAAGTTTTGTAAGTCCATCTTCGTTTCTAATTAATTTTTTTTTAAACAAAAAATGAAAAATAAAAAATGATTAGAAAAGAAATAAATAAAGAAAGTATTTTCAAAAAAATTATTAAAAAATTAAAAAATTTAAGTGAAAAAAAATCAAAAATTATGAAATAATTTTTAAAAAAATTTTTATCAATTAATAAAATTTTTGTTTAAAGTCTAGAAAAAAATGATAAAAAATTTAATCTAAAAAAATCCCAACCTCTCACTACAGATTCTTCAAGCATCATGGAAAAGAAAATGGAGAAATAAACCATGAAATTTTGTTTTATTAAACTCAAATCATTCCAAATTTTGAGAAAGTCAAGGCGAGAGGAGGCATCTAAACACTCATCATAATTGGTGAAGAAGGTGGGAAATTTTCTCAGAATGGATTTTAAGGTTGCAGCGTAGTAGTGGGGGTCGGTTGTTGTCATTTCTATCGTCCCTGTCTTTTTTATTTGCTTCATTATCTCGTCTCTGTCTTCGCTTGGTATTGATATCCTGAATATTCCTTTTATAAAAAATAAAAAGGTTTGAAACAATAAAAAAAAAATGAAAGAAAATATTCTAATGAAAAAAATAATTAATAAAAATAAATTTATGAAAACAAAAATAAAAAAAAATCATTAAAAATAATTAAGAAAAAATGATAATCAAAATTCATTAAAATAATATCTAAATTAATGTAAATAACAAGAACGTATTAAATAATGAAAAGAAAAAATTGGATTTATTAAGAAAAAATTTTTTAAAAAAAAAATTAAATTCAACAAAAATAAAAAAAAAATTTAAAAATCATTTTGAAATGTTTTCGAAAATAACCTTCAGTCTTCTTCCCACCTGTTTCAAAAATTTTTTTGATAAGATAATGAATGACTTGAGGAACGGGAAAGTTTGGAAAAGTGTCCTTCTGCAACTCCACAAGATTCTCTACTGTGAAAGGAAAAATTCCTTCATCATCCTCCTCAACATTATTGTTATTTTCGTCATTATTATTTTTTTTATTTTTATTTTTATTTTTATTTAAATTATTACTATTTTTTTTGTTGATGAAAAATTTTTTTATTTTATTTATTTTCACTATTTTTAAAGTCTCCGCTTTTTTCGGCTCCTCCATGATTTTTATAGGTTCGATTCGCGTGGATTGTGGTCTGATTTGAGGAGTGGATGGTTGCGAGTGGTTTATTGACACTTCAATTCTGTTTGCGCTAGTTTTTTTTTTGGGTGTAAATTTTACTGGTTTTTTCGCTTGTTTCCTAACAATAAATAAATAATAATAAATAATAAAAAATAAATAGAAAATAAAAGCAATAATATTAAATAATAAAAAAAATTTTAAAAAAAATAAATAATTAATTAATAATTAATAATTAATAAATTATTAGAAAATAAACAAGAAAGATAATTAATAAAAAATTATAAAAAATTATAGAAAAAATAAAATAAAAAATATAAATAAATTTAAATAAGATTAAAAATAAAAACCTAAGAGAAGAATTGGGAGAGCTATTGTTGACGAGATCATCTAAATTGGTGAGAGACCTCTTCATGTCAACACGGCCAAAACTGAGTTTGACAGCCTTCCTCTTGTTCTTGGTGAGAAGCGAAAGAGACTGCGTAAGAGATTCAATCTTTTTGGACTTTTCAAGGAGCTCCCCCTTCATCTTTTCGAGTTTTAGTTGAGTTTTTCGAATCAGTTTTTCTTTTTCCTCCTTTTCTTTCATTTCCTTTTCGAGCTCCTTCTCTATCTCTTCTATTTGGTGCAGGTTGTCGATGTTGTTGCTCACATCTTCGATTTCTTCTTCTTTTATTTCGTATGTCTCCATCAAACTCTCCCTTTGGTTCTCTAATTAAATAATAATTTTAAAAATTAGACATAAAAAGTTTATTTCGAAAAAAGTTTTATGTACTTAAACAAATTATTTCTTGAATAAATTATTAAAATTTTGATTTTAATAAAGATCTTAAAAAAAACTAAAATAAAGCATAATGTGAAAATAAAATTTAAAATGAAAAAATAAATTGATTTAAAAGAATACAAATTAAACTGACAAAAAAAAACCAATAAACTAAAATGTTTTTTAAATATTAAACAAAATATTTTGTATTGTGTGAAACCATTTTTGTTTCCAGGAAAAGATTCGAATGAAAGCTTTGAAATTTGATGAAAAACAGTATCAACATTCTCCCCAGAAAAAGCGCTTGCCTCGAAATAAAGCAAACCCTTCTTATTTGCAAACTCTTCCGCCTCTTTTCTTTCTATTACTCTCAAAGTTATGAGATCTGTTTTGGTCCCTATGAGGATGCAGTTGCCTGTGGATTTGGGGGAGGCATATTTTTGGATCAATTCGAAAAACTTTTCTGCTTCTTCGAATGATTCTCTGTCCACCACCGAGAATACAAGGAGGAATCCATCTCTTTCTTGGATCCAATTCTGATATAGAGTTGGATATTCTTTATTTTTCAAGGTTTATTAATTAAATTTATTGTTTTGAGATAATTCATTTTTATTTCTAATTTTAATTGATATATTGTTGATTGAGATTGAAGTAAATATGATTTATATGTGTATGACATCTATTTTTTTCCTCACTTTTGAATATATTTTGAATATTTTTTATTTGAGAGTATAAATGCATTTCTCATATCTATTTGCTTTATTTTCCAGACTTTATTGTGAAATATTTTTTATTTTTGTTACGATTTAAGTTTCCCGATGTATCAGTAAAGGACAAATTGATATGATTCCTCTCCAATTTGATTTTGGTGTAATAATTATCTTCCAATGTCTCCGTATATTCATATTCTAAAGATTTTAAAGATGAGATCTCTTTTTTATGGGGTTATGATAGATGAATTAAATTATATTTTACCATCCACAAATTTATTCTCTATGAATCTTGTAATAAGACAAGTTTTCCCACAAAAAGATGATCCTAATAAAGTCAAAGAAAGACGACTTTCATTATTATAAGAGAAATTCATTTTATTTTTATTTTTTAATAAAAAAATTTAAAATGGAGATTTTCAATAAAAGATGTATATTAAAAGTAATTTTTGCTTCTGTTATTAAAGAATTTTTTCTCTTTTAAAGCTTCTCAAATTTATTTTTCTCTCTCCAAAATAACACTAGTTTATCAAACCAAATTGAATTTATTTAATTAAAAAAAAAGTTTAGATTTTTTTAAAATAATTTATTTTTTTAAAAATTTCTTTCTTTATCTCACAAAAAACCACCATAAAACAAAAATAACAAGCAAAATCAGCAACATTCCACCATAAACTATAATTTTGTCCACAAGAGCCCTCCTTCCTATCATTTTCATCAAAGAATTAGAAAGACCCAAAGTATCCGCAGCACTCAACAACTTTGAAATCGTCCCCTAAAAAAAAAAAATTTAATTTTTAATTTAAATTTGAATTTTTTAATTAATTTAAATTTAAATTATTAAATTTTATTGTTATAATCTTTGTTACTTTTATTAAATTATTCTGATCAGACAAATTATGCAAAATGTTGGAAGCGAAATCCTGCAAATCTCTCACGTTACGCCTAGCATTGACAACACTAGAACCCAAAGGATCCTCCATGTCCAAATCTTTGTTGGAAGAAAGTCCATTAGAAGAGTTTTTGTTGTCCTTCATTTTTCTTTTTTTCACTGAAATTTTCAAACTTTTTTCTATCGTTTCTTTCTCTGCAATAATTTGTTCCAATTTTCTATTTAATTTTTGATTTAATTTTTAATTTTAAATTAGATCATAAATTTTTAATTTTTATTTTTTATTTTTGTTTTTTACCTCCAGTTGTTATCATTTTTGTTGGGAACAATCAACTTTTCAAGTTTTTGGCAATGTTTTGTCAAAGTGTCCAAATTTTCCTGCAACTGTACCTCTAAATGTACAGTGGATCCGCTCTAAAAAATAGTCAAAACAATTAAAAATAAAACAAGAAAAAAATTATCAAATAAAAAATTAATGGAAATAATTAAAAAAATTTTGTTTTAAAATTAAATTTTTTTCTTAAAATTTTTGTGAAAATTAGAGATGTCCAAAACTTTACAACAGTTCAAAATTTGTTGGTTATAAATTATTATCCGCTAACAAAATTGTAAATTTTGGACATGTCTACGTGAAAAAAAAACTTTTTTTTTTTTTAATTAAAATTTTTTTTTTACTTTTCCATTACTATCATCATAATTGGAGCCAAATAATTTGTACCTATCATCCTCCTCATCATTTTTGTTTTCAATTAAAGTGATTTGAGATCTGCAAGAGAAAAGAAGTTTGTTGGAGGCTTTCATCAATGACTCCTTGTCCATTCCTCCGAAAATCATCTCGTTGTTTCCGTTATTAAATCCGAAATTCCCTCCAAAATTGTTTTCTACATCTTGGTCTCTCTATTTCAAAAATTTAAGAAAATAAAAGATAAATAAAAAAAAAATTGTAAATACTCAATTTCAAATGAGTTTAAACTTTGGAAAATCCATATTTCTTTAACAAATTTTCTTTATAAATAAATAAATGATTATTATTATATTTACAAAAATAATTTTATTTAATGGATGCAAATATTAATTTTCCTTTTTCATATTCATTGATTATTTCCTGTTCATACTTAATCATCCCATATTTTTGAAAACCAAATTGCAATAGATAATTTGGGATTTGTATTTATTGGTGATAAAAGTATCTTTTATCTTTCAATGAATTAAAGGATGAATTATTCATATTTTTGTTCATATTTTTGTTACAAATAAAATATTTCTTTAAAATCATCTAAAATATTTTTTTATTTACCCTATATTGTCTTTCCATTTTTTGATGCTGGTCTATTTTGTTTAAATAAAGGGAAGCAAGTTATCCAATCAAATTTTTTTTTTTTATTCAACATTCTTTGGTGAAACAATTTGGAGAAAATAAAACTGATCAACACGTGTTGGAAATCAAATCTATTGGAATTAAAGTCTTCAGTTGAATCCATCCATTTAAGATATTTTTATTTTTTTTAACTGAAAATAATAATAAAAAAAAAGTTCCAAAGATAAAAATCTAAATTCGATTTCAAACAAGATGAATAATTTACCCAAATTTATCAAATTTTATGTTCTTTCATTTATTGATTTTGAATCGTTGGGAAGACTGATGAGAACAAACAAAGAGAATAAAGGGATGATCAAAGATTATTTAAATCATCAATACATCGATTTCCATCAGACAGATTTTTTGGAATCATTAAAGCAAGTGGAAGGCAAACAAGTTCCCTTATACCCCAACAATCCAAATATCGAAGTAATTTCTCCTGATGGATGGTATTTGATAAAAAGTCAAGAGTGGGAAAGAAATCTAACTGATTTGAATGCAATTTTTGATGGAAATGAAAAAGGTAATAGAAATTAAAAACTTTATTTTATAAATTTTTTTTCATAAACTCAAATCGAATTGATCATTTCATAAATTTTTTTTGTGAATAAATAAGATCTCTGTGTGACCACCACAGGTAAAAACTTCCAAAAAAAAACATTAAAATTTCTAAAAAATTTTTGATTTAAACAGTGGAACTTTTGAGTTTAAAAGACAAACATTGGTTCGCAATTAACTTGAAGAAAAAAAGGTTCATCTGCCACCAAATAGTTTTATTGAGTACTTACGGAAAAGAGACAGAAATCAATTTCGAAGCATCGCACAATGGAAAAGATTGGGAGCTCCTAAAAATTTTAGATTATGACAACCTTTCTTTTGACAAACAAAAAATAAATTCAAATAAATCCTTTCAATTTTTTAGGGTTAAAAGTGTTGGTCAGGTTTGTCTTTCTTCTTGGAAGATGTTTGGATTTTTGCAAAGAAGGGAGGAGATTGAGGCTGTTTGGGTTGATAAGCCTTCTTCTTTGTGTTACTATGAATTTCAAGTTACCAAAAAGGAACCCGAAAAAAATTAAAAATAAAGAAAACGAAATAAAAACTCTATGAAAATAATTTTTTCATAAATTTAATCTTTTTTATTTTGAATTCTTATTTCTTCAACCATTTTAACTTCTAGAGGTATAAATGCGAAGACATCAACAAACCTCACAATGGACTCAAAAACGTACCTTGGGATTTTGATTTTGTTTCTTTTCAAAACAAGAACCAAATTCTTGAGAGCCAGTCCGAAAGAAATTGGAAAATTAATGTGTTTTCCCTTTTCCCATTTGGGTAGTGAAGACAATACTCTTCTTTGTGCTTTTTCTGGTTTTTTCTTGTTTTCTTTGCATAACTTTTGGATTTCATCAAAAGGGTTGATTGAGTTGTATGTAATTTGTCCCAAAGGATTTCCTTTTAACAAAAAGAAAAAATTGAAAAAAAAAAAGCTTGGATAAATTCTTAACAAAAATTTTGTTTGATTTTAATAATTATAAATCAATAAAAAAAGTTTATACCTGATATATCCATAAATGTTATCATATAATTCAATTTTAATGCATCTATTAGAAAATTGATCCCTTTCATCGATATCTTGTTGGCTCCCAAATATACCTTTTCCAATTTTGTGTTGAATGGTATAAGATTTGCTATTAACTTTGCATCTCGATCTCCCAAGTTTGAATTAGATAGATATAGATTTCCAACCGTATTTATAACCTAATTAATATTCAAATCGATCAGATTATCAAAGAATTCAAAGTCAATAGTAAAAATGTTAACTTTATTATGCAATTGTTTGTTTCCCATTTCATATTGAATGTTTATTTGTAATATTCTTCTGATTTAATAACTCTTTTATTCGAAAAAAACAAAACAAATATTTTTTTATATTTTTTTTAAATAGTTTTAAAATTAAAAAAAATGGCTCATTCGTGTGGAAGTTGTCTTCAATATTTTACAGAATAACTGTGGTAATAATCATAGCCAGAAGTTAAAAAGAATCTTTTGCATCTTTTCAAAAATTAAATTTTTTCTTTTCTAGATCAAAAGGGGATTAAAAAAAAAAAATAAAGAAATGTGATGAAAGTATATATTGTTTTTGAAAAGTATGGAAGATGATTTTAGGAAGGTGTCTTGCTGTTTTGATATTTTTATTTGAAAAATAAATTATATAATCTTTTTTTTATATGGATTATAATACCAAAATAACAATGAATTTGTAAGATGGGTAAATATATCGGTATAAAATGTATTTTTAACATTTTCCTTTTTTTTTTTTTTTTTGAATATTCAATCAATATTTAATTTTTCTTCTTCATTCAGAAAAGTGAAGAGAGATTCTCAATGATATTTAGATTTTCAAATTCTTTTTTAAATTGTTATGATTATCTTTTATTGATATAATCAATGAAAGGATAAAAAAAAAAAAAAATTGGAATTTTCTCTTTGAAGAAAGGAATTGTTATAAAAAAGATTGTTAAAGAGAAAATGAATAAATTACCCAAATTCGTAAAATATCATCTTTTCTCCTATCTTGATTTCGAATCGTTGGGAAGATTGATGAGAACAAACAAAGAGAATAAAGGGATGATCAAAGATTATTTAAATCATCAATACATCGATTTCCATCAGACAGATTTTTTGGAATCATTAAAGCAAGTGGAAGGCAAACAAGTTCCCTTATACCCCAACAATCCAAATATCGAAGTCGCAACACCTGATGGATGGTATGGAATAAAAAATAAAAAATGGGACCCTCAATATACAGATTTGAATGTGATCTTCGAAGGAGCGAAAGATAGTATTTTCTATTCAAAAAACTTTATTTTTAAAATTTTTTTTTTTTCTATGTCTTCATGATATAAAGAAATGTGTGGAACTACAACAAGTAAAATGGATTTTGATAAATGAATAATAGTTGTTTGCATAATCATAATTTATTATTTTTTAAAAAAAAAAATAGGCACAGAAATAGGATACAAGGATAAGTATTGGTTTGGAATAAACTTTAAATCAAAAAGATTCATCTGCAATAAACTAATAGTGGACAATCAATATGCAGATTACGACATTTCATTTGAAGGATCTCACAACGGAAAAGTTTGGGAGCTGATATCAAATGTGAAATGTCATAGAAATCCCTCCAAAATCTCAAAAATTTATTGCAAAGAAGCTTATCAGTTTTTTAGGCTCAAACAAGGGGGTGGACCCTTTTGTTTATCTACTTGGAAAATGTTTGGCCTTTTATCGAGAAAAGAAGAAAAAAATGTTGAGTGGGTAGATAAACCTTCTTCCTTGACAGAAATACAATACAAAGAATCTTTGAATTAATTAAATTCTAAGAATAAAAAATTTAAAAAGAATAATTTTTTTTATTTATTTTTTTTTTTTCCATTTTTGAAATAAAAAAAGTATTATTATCAACTTTATATTGATTGTCTGCCACACAAGTTTATTTTGACTTCATTTCATTGTCTTGAAAATCATTGTTTCTTCTTTTTACAACTATGACTACAACTGTGATGACCACAGCCAAGACCAAAGCAGTAACACCTATATTTATAAAATTAAATTTGTTAAATTTTATTTCTTGTGAAACTTTTTTCAATATTTTTTTTTTTACCAAATGCAACACCAAGTTTTGCTCCAAGTGGGAAATTGTCTTTTGGGCATTTCTTAGGGTTCAATGTCACCAAAATTGAAACGCCTTGGTTGTTGTATCTTTTAAAATAAGTTTTATGAAAAATAAAATAATAAAAATAATAAAAAATGAGATTATAAAAAAATGAGAATAAATAAATAAAAATAAAAAGTAAAAAATAAAAAGAAAATAAAAAAAAAACTTTGAAAAAAAAATAAAATAAAAATAATTCTTACATAGGTGTTTGTTCTATTTCACAGTTTCTTACTTCTACTTGCTTTGAAAATTCAAAGTGAAGATCTGCGAATTTTCCAGTGCAATTTGTGCAGCTGACTACACCGACGAGAATTTGCTTGGGAGTTCCTTGGAAGTAAGATGTGGAAAGGAATGTTGGGTCTTGAATGTTTATGATGTACTGCCCATTATAAGTTGCTCCTGTCAAAAAAAGGTGTAAGAAAATTTTTACTGAATAAATTTAAAATTTTAAAAAACAAATAATCTCAAAAATAAATCAAAAAATAAATTTAGAAAAAAATTAAATTAAAAATATAAAATTAATACCAGAAGTAAATGTTAACGGAGCATCAGAAAATGGGTTGAATGGAGTGGGGGTAGAAAGAAGAACACTGTCTGATTGGATAAATGCATAGTCTGAAACAGTTAAAGTGTTGAAAACGATGATGTTGGAGGAGGTATTAAAAGAACTGATTGCCAACTATTTTTAAACAAAAAAAAAAAAAAAAATTTAAAAAAGTTTTCAAAATTTGGTTTAAAAAACTGTTTTTTTTTTTTTTCATTTTTACGCTTCTTGTTGAATAGCTGTATGCACAATAATATTGATTGTTTGATTTGGTACATGTATAGCGCGTGAGATCACATCCAGGACAGAGGTTGCATCTCGAAATTTTTGTATGTACACATCCTTGAAAATAAATAAAAATGAAACGAAAAAAATTAATTGAAAAAAATTTTTATAAAAAAATTTTTTTTTTAGAGTGAAATTAGAAATGAATTACCTTTAATTTTGTCACAAGTATCTGTTGTGCAAGAATCTCCATCATCACAGTTTACTGCGGTGTTCATACAATTTCCATTGGAAAGACAAAGGTCCTGGGTACATACATTGGCATCATTACCTATCAATAAAAGTACATTTTCAAAACAAAATAATTAAAATGGGAAAAAAAAAATTAACAATTCGAAACAAAAGAACATCCCACTGATGTACAAATGTCCACAGTACAAACTTTGTTATCGTTACCTAATTTTTTTGTAAAAAAAAAAAAAAATTTAAAAAATAAAAAAGAAATTTTTAAAAAAAAACATGTTACAAGTGTTGACGAAATAACAGGTGCTGTTGGAAGGGTTACAGTTGTTGGAGGTGCAAGAAAATTTGTCGTTACAGTCTGCGTTTGTTAAACAGGTTCCTGGCGCAGCTGTTGGGGTTACTGTAACTGGAGGGATAGTTGACGGTTGAGTTGTCGATGGAACCAATGTAGAAGGTGTCAAAGTTGAGGGTCTATTCAATAAAAAATAAAAAATAAATTTTAAAATGTAAAAAAATAAATTAAAATATAAAAAAAAAAATACGTGAGAGTGGATGGGGAGGTGGTACAGAAACGGGTATAAGAACAAGTTCCATTAGGGTTACAAACGTCATTGGTACATGAATCGTTATCATTACAGGTGCTTGTGTAGTTGCACCCATTTGATGTGCAAGTGTCTGTTGTGCAAGCTATATTATCATTACAAGTATTTGAGAAAACACATCCTCCTGATGTACAAGTATCTGCAGTACAAGCCAAATTATCGTTACCTTTAAAAAAAAAGATTTAAAAAAATGATAAAAATAGAAAAAAAGAAAAATTACAATTGTTGTTAAATGAACAAGTTCCATCTGAATTACAAACATCGCTTGTACAAGGCAAGTTATCATTACAATTGTTTATGTATTGGCAATTTCCAGCAACACAACTGTCGGTTGTGCAGGAAATGTTATCTTGACAAGTTATGTTCGTGAATAAGCACCCAGTAGTGGTGACACAAGAATCAACAGTACATAAATTTCCATCATCACAAGTAATCTATTTCGATGAAAGTATAAATTAATTTTAAATTTTTATAAAGTCAATAACAATAAAAAAAATTTTTACAGGCAAAAAGACACATCCTGTTTGTTGATTACATGAATCTTGTGTACACAAAGAATTATCATTGCAAACAACGTTAGTGTGTTGGCATTGTCCTTTAAAAAAAAAAATGAAAGAAAATAATCAACAAAATAAAAATAAATTGAAGAATAATAGTTTACCTGTTGTGGTATTACAAGAATCGAGAGTACATGCATTAGAGTCATCACAATGAATGTTGACGTACTGACATCCCGCGATTTGATCACAAGAATCATTGGTACAAGGATTACTGTCGTTACAGACGAAAGGACTACGGGTACATAATCCACCACTGCACATATCTATCGTGCAAACATTAGAATCATCGCATTGAGTAGTGTTTGTGCAGCTAAAAAAAAAAATTGTTAAAAACTGAAGAACTTTAAAAAGAGTATGATTTTGTCCAAACCTGACCGGAGCAGAAGTAGGAACAGCCGATGGTGCGAATGTAGAAGGAATGAGTGTGGATGGTACCAATGTAGAAGGTGTTAATGTTGAAGGCCTAAGTGTGGATGGTGTATTTGTTGATGGTGTGGTTGTAGATGGAGTCAACGTGGATGGTGTTAATGTTGAAGGTCTAAGTGTGGATGGTGTATTTGTTGATGGTGTCAAAGTTGATGGAGTCAACGTGGATGGTGTTAATGTTGAAGGTCTAAGTGTGGATGGTGCGGTTGTCGATGGTGCGGTTGTTGAGGGTGCGGTTGTTGAGGGTGTTAATATGGGTCCTGTTAATGTCCAGTCATTCAAACAAGTATTGAAATCGTACAACTGAAAATATCCTTTTATTAAATCAAAAAAAGTTAATAATTATAACAATCAAAATATAAAATAAACATAATACCCAAAACAGGATAAAGTTCATTGAGGATTGTATTATAAGTGAGTTGGAAATTATAAGTGGGACAACTTCCTGTAAGAGTTTTGACACCACTTTGATAAACACCCACATTTGCGCTTATTCCCGCATAAAAAGTCAAAGCCTCGCATGTTCCGTCAACACAAACACGCACAGAATTAACAGTATCAGTTGTTCTGACAATAGCCATGTATCTGTAATTGTTTGGATCTAAATTTTATATTTTGTAAAAAACAATAAATACCAAATATTTTATATTAAATTTGGAATATTACTTGCTAAATCATGAAACACGTGAGCTGCTGTTATTATCCTTGGAACTAATAAATATGGAGTTGCTTTTTTTAAAAAAAAAATTATTAGATAATAATTTAAAAACTTTTTTTTAGCCTCTTTTTTTACGATTTCCTCCAAAGTTTTGGGTTGTGATTGGTGTATTGCTGAACCATAATAAACCTGACGAAAATTCATTGTAATCAGATGACATAATGTTTGATCTATATTTTTATACATTAACTTTTAGTTATTTATCTTTTTAACTATTTACCTGTGACCAGTACTATTTAAAAAAAATAATTAGTTTTTTTGCTTTTTTTTTTTTTTTTTGAATAAAAATTTCTGTTTTACAAAGATCCATCATCAGTTACGCAGCTAAATAAAATTTGTCCAGTTCCACAACCTATCATTTAAAAATTTTGTGAAAAATTCTTTCAATTTAATCGAGTAATAAATTGGTTATTTTTTATATATCTCATTGAATTGAGATCTAAAATCATATTGTCATTTATTTGTTGATTATTAATTCTTTTACCAACTGCCCCATCACAAATGAATCCCATTATTGAGAGCAAAGGCCACAATCTTTGTCCATTTGCAAATCCATAACATGTGAGATTATCATATTGAAAGTAATTTTCTCCCTTTTAAGAAAAATAAATGAAAAATTTAGAAAATTAATAATTATCTCTTACCCAAGCTCCACTATAATAATTTGCAATTCTTACACCGAAATTTGTTGAATTACAATCATTATGTCCACTTCCTCCTTGGAATTGATTTCCAATGCAATTTGATCTTTATGATTTGAAAAAAAAATTTATTTGTCCAAATTTTTTTTTTTAAATTTAATTACCCTCTATCATATGAGTGAGCTCTAGCAAGTCTGTTCAAATTTAAGTTCCAATACATGGGTGGTTGTGCAGGAAATTTAGATGACCCAAGATTATAAACCTTTTCAAAAATAGAAAAATAAAAATAAAGAAAATTAAGATTGATAAGGAAATTTATTTCTAACTCCTCATGGATATAAACAATTTTCTTACATTTGAGCCCGTTGAATCTGCGTGTGGAATAATATAGTCTGATTTAAAATTTAAAGGGGCAACTCTTGCTAAGTTAGTCCAAACATTGGTCATTCTTTCTTGATAACTTGGAAATTGTAGCCCAGATGGAACTCCATACCTAAATGGATAAATTATTATTAGGATGTATAAAATTTTATTTTTTTTTACGATGGAAAATTTGAGAAAGGCAATTCATAAATTCCAACAGAAAGAGTTTGGTAAATAAAAAACATAACAAATAATAATTTGAACATCCTTTTGATGGGATTTAGGAAACAAATTTATTTTTTTTATTTTTTTTTTTAATTGAAGATTCATTTTTTCCAGTTTAATTTATATGGGTAAAAAAACTCCAATAATGAGGAGATTTTTAAATTATAGTTTAAAATCTATCGTTGATAATCAGAATTTCCATTCAGAGCAAATTCAAAAAAAAACAAAATATTATCATGATTTGAGAAATAAAATTAAAAATAGAAGAATAATAATATTTATTTTAAAATCTCTTTTATTAAATTAAGTGAAGAGATGCATTAATTTAGTTTCTTTCAACAGTGACACCAAGATCTTCCTTTTTAACATCTTGATTAAATTTATTGACGTCGTATTTTGGAGAGCTCAAAACTTTAACTTTACGAATGTAAACATCTTTTACAGGGTAGATAAATTGGCAAGCTTTGTTAATCTTATTACCAATTGAATTTGCAACAAGCTTTTCAATGAGAGCTTTCAATTCGCATTTGGAGACCTCTTCTCTCATGATTGCGAACATTCTTTTTCTGATTCTCTTTACTTGAGAGGTTTTTGCATAAGAGGTTTTTTTGATTTGATTTTTTCTTCTATCAGTAAATCCAATACAGAAAAGACGAAGAAAATATCCATCAGATGTTTTAAGATCAATGTGTGCTTCAATCAATGTTTGCCATTTACGAATGAGGGAGCAAACTTTATCAGTAGTAAATTGAAGACCAACAAAAGAGGTAAGGCAAGTAGTTCCAACAACTTCTTCTACTCTAAGTTTAATTTTTTGATGGGAATGTGCTTCTTCTTTTTGGAGTTCAGCAAGATTTACTTCAACAACACGTCCTTTAATTGCATCACCAGAAATGACTATAAATTTATAAAATTTTGAGAAATAAGATAGAATTTTTAAAATTTTTTATATCTGATATTATAATCGTATTAATGAAGATAGATATTTTTACAAGCTCCTTGGGTTTTGTTTATTGGGGTGAATCCAAGATCTCTTTGTTTAAATGGTTGAGGGGATTGTACGGTAAACCAAGTTTTTTTCTCGAAGGCATCTGCTAATTTTTTCTTAGATTTCTTTTGTGCTTGTTGCTATAAATAATATATATGATGAATATTTTTGTATATATATAATATGTGTAATTCTATTATTTCTTTAAATAGGTATATTTGGAATTAATGTTATTGATATTCATAGAAATAGTATATTTTGGTTTGAATTTTAATTACCTTTCCCATGCTGGACCTATTAAATATTTATTTGATAATAATTAAAAATTTAGTTTTGAGTTTTGGGGATTATAGTGAATTAAAATTACAATAAATAGAGAAGATTTTTTTTTTATTTAATTTATATATAGATTTTTAAATATAATTTAAAAAAAAAAACACTATATGAGAATAAGATGCATATTAAAAAAAAAATTCAGTTAAAAAATATTGAAGTTTGAATTTTTAGAGAGATCTTTGTATAAATTAGTGGTTTGATAATCTATGTTAAGATTCATAATATTTTTCATTAAAATCAAAATTAGGAATATTTTAAAAAAAAAAAATTGAAGATGAAAAATTTTAAATTCAAGAGTATATTCAACAAAAATCTATTCAAAAACAAATTCAACTGTAGAAATTATTCAAATGAACCACATTATACTGATAATGTAAAAGAACCAGAAGGATATGGAAAAGTTAAAATATTTTTATCAACATCAAATGATCCTTTTTTCAATCTATCAACTGAAAATTACATTTTCAGACATTTTGATCTATCTGTACCTGTATTGTTTATGTACAAGAATTCTCCAAATGTAATTATAGGAAAACATCAGAATCCATGGGTTGAATGTCAAGTACAACAAATGGAAAAGGATAATGTATTATTGGTAAGAAGAGATTCTGGAGGTGGAGCTGTCTATCAAGATTTGTAAGTCAAATAAATAAAAAAAAGATTATCAAGATAATATTCATTTTACCAATTAATTGAATTGTTCATCTTGTTCATTGAAATTTTAAAATCATATAATTTTCAAATTTTTTTAATTAAAATTTCAAAGAGGAAATACATGTTTTTCATTCATTTCAATGTTGTCACAACATGACAAAATAAAAAACACAAATTTGTTATGCAGAACCTTAAAAAAACACTTTGATGTAGATGCGACAGGATCAGGAAGAAACGATATAGTAGTGGGAGAAAGAAAAATTTCGGGATCGGCCTACAAGTACACCAGAGATAAGGCCTTGCATCATGGTACAATGTTGATTGATGTCAATTTGGGTGCCCTAGAAAAGTATCTCACTCCAAACAAAAAAAAACTTGAATCAAAGGGTAATTTTTTAATTTTTATTGGAATTAATTCCAATATATTTTTGTTTATAAAAGTTTTTTTCTTTTTTAAAATTAATTTTCGAAATTTTTTTAAATTAAGCCACTACCAGTGTGAGGTCGAGAGTGATAAATTTGTCCAGTATCAACAAGGACATTAACCATTCCACTTTTTGTAACGCTTTGCTCCAAGAGTTTTGGAAAGAACACGAAGCCACCTCCAATGTCGATGAACTCAACTTTGATGAAAATATGAAGATTGATCAAATTCGTGACAAATATTATTCCATGAAAAGTTCCGTTTGGGACGAAACTCCTCAATTCAATCATCAACTAGAAACAAGATTTGATTGGGGCAAAATAAAAATTAAGAATTTTTTAATCAAAGTTAACATTTAATTATAATTTTATTTAAAATAAAACAGGATTGTTTACGTTACATATAGATGTACTTAAAGGAGACATTTCGGATGTAAAAATTTTCAGTGATGTTCTCTTCCCTGAGTTTGTCGATTCTTTGGCGAGTTCTTTGAAAGGCAAAGGTTACCACAGATCTGGCATTGTCACTGCCATGGTAGAAGCAGAAAAATTGCTCGAGGGATCTGATTCCAAAGTTTATTTGAAACCTTTTTCAGAATGGTTGTTAAATTCTATTTAAATCTTTTTTGATTATGAATAACAATAAAATCTTCAATATTATTTGATATTATCAAGGCAGTAAGTAATAAAGTGACAAATTATTGATTGTGTTTACCTGTTATGATATACATAGTGAAAATTCATGTTAGTTTTTCGTTCTCTACATTTGGCAAGCTAATATTTATTTCTTTTTTATGATAAAGATCCCAGATAAAAAAAAAAACTGGAGAATTCAAACAATTGATCATTTTTTTGGATTACTTTCAACTGGAAAAAATTCATAGATTGTATGATGGGATGGTTTCAAAGTTTAATTTATATTCAATCAGATTCAAAGTTATTCTTATTTCTAATTGCAAATTATAAAATAAAAGATAAATATATTAAAAAAAAACCTCAAAGGGCAAATAAATGAAGAGAAATAATTTAGATGAAATCATATGTGTAAGAATGGCCAATTTAGATATCAATGGCTTATCAAATGATTTGGATAAAGTGAGAAAAATATTTCTTCTTTGAAATTCAATTAAACTAACATAAATTTAAAAAAGTTGATAAATAGATTTTCCCTTTTGGATTCCAAAAACATCAAAGACATCAATGGTAAATCCAAAAAAAATTTTTAGAATAAATATTTTCAATTTTGTCCAAATTATAAATATAAAATAGGAATTATATTTTGTGAATAGAATTGAATTTTTTATTTACTTCAAATATTAAGAAAATTCTTAAAATTGTTTTTTCAAAAATATAAATAATTTTAAAAACATCTAAGGACTTGTATATCATCAATTCAAACTTTAATTGTATATCATCAAAAGAGTTGTACATCATCAATCAATCCAAAAAAATATTTTTGATATCAGAAAAAATTATTTTTGAAAGTTTCTTTTCGGGATGGGAATATTTAAAGTTCCTTTTTAATTCCACTTCTCAAACAAATCAATATTGTATGCAAATCAAAATTAAGAAACAAAATAAAAAGAGAAATGTAAAATTAAAACTATTCAAATTTTTTGTTATTCATTGGAATAAATTAAAAAATAAATAAGATTAAATAAAAAATAAAAAAAATAAAAAAACTAAAAATTCTTTAAAATCAACATGGAAGTTCTTAAAAAAGACCATTTTGATTTGAAAAGAAGATTGATTTCAGAAAAAAAAAGCAATCTTGAAGCATTGAAAAAAAAAGATCAAGAAATATTCCAAATAATCCAAGAAAACTACACAGATAAAGAAAAGATTTTAGAATTAGAAGATCAGCTCCTTTATAAAACTCGAGAAATTGAACAACTCAAAAAAAGGGTAAATCAATTTTGATCCATTTTTGAAAATTTTTATTAATATTTTCCATTCTGCAAGTTAAAAATTGAAATTGTAAAATTTTCTTCAAATTTGATAATCTTCTTTTAATTTTAATTTAATTTTTCTTTTAGGAAGAAAATGATTCGTCCATCTCCCCATCTGGAAAAGTAAAATAATTTATTTTTGATTTAGGGTATTAATTAACCCAATTTAGTTAAAAGGAGAAGTAAAAATTTTCTTCAAATTTGATAATCTGTTTTTTTAATTTTCTTTTCTTTTTCAGGAAGAAAATGATCCAAATGGAAAAGTAAATAGTCATTTTTCTTTTTCAATAATTCTCATTTCAAATTATTTTAGGATTCAGCGGATGAGAATCAACTTTAACTAGTGGAAATCTGCAAATTCTTGGGAAAAAAGGAATAATTACAATTTAATTAAACTCAAATTAAAATTTTATTCAAATGATATTCAACCTGTTTTCCTTGATTCTATTTTTTTTTCGACAGTATTCCAGAATAATTTAAATGTAAAGATTTTAAATTCAAAATAATCTAAATAAAAAAAAAAAAATCGAGTCGAGAAGAACCTCAAATCAACTAAAAAAAGAGATTTTGAGATTTTGAGTTTTTTTGAAAATAATATTTAAATAAATGGATGAAGAATTTTTTTATAGGGAAATAGCATTTCCTCCATGTATATCCACATTAGGAGGGAGTATTTACTATTTGAATGAAGGAAAATGGGATAAAGATTTAAATGATGAATTCGTTCAAGTATTGGGAGGTAAGGAAACGTTGATATTTTTGATAGAAATTGGAAATTAATTTGGAAATAAGGGAATGTGGTGATATATGCATTGAAAAAGGATAGGAAAACGATATTAGCAAAACATATCAACAAAATATATGAATTGGACAAAAAAGTTTGGAGAATGGATGTTGGAGGGTGTTATGTAATTTGTTTGATGGAAGATGGATCTATTTACACAAATGGTGTGGTTCTTCCTTTAATTACCTCTAGGTTCTAAAAAAATTTTTTTTTTTTATTTTTGTGAAATCAAAGAGAAATTGAATTAAAATTTTCAATAAATATTTAATATGATAGCCGAGATTCCACTTTGAGTGAGCTAGTTTTGGGGAAAGTAAGAGGTTTGGATTATGATATTAATCGGAAAGTGATCGCAATTTCAGCAGGTAAAATTAAGCAATAAATATTAAAAAAAATCAATGAACGATGCATAATTTTGACATAAAAAAAACTAAAGAAATTTAAAAAACCTAAAATTAAAAACTGAAATATTTTTAAAGTTTAAAATGAAAAATCAATGAACATAATTTAAATTTTAAAGCAAAATTTTTTTGGTATATTTAAATTAATAAATTATAATATTATTAAATTAAAAATAAATAAAAAATATTTAAATAATAAATATTCAAATAAAAATAATAAATTTTTTTATTTTTTGTTTTCCGATTATAAGTAAAGTAAAATTTAACAGGTTTATATTTTCTTTATTTGGTTTTGAGTGATGGAAAATTAATTCATATCGGACAGGACAATTCAAATAAATTTAAAGTCTCTGACCCTAGTTATGGACCAGAATTGATCGATTGTCCTTTTAAAGTAAAAGCAATTGCTTGTGGATCCAATTTTTCTGTTGCTGTAGATATTTTTTGATTGAATAATAACCATTTTTTTTTATAATCATTAATGTTTAAAATTATTTTTTTTGAATATAATTTTAATATTTTTTTTACAATAAAATCAATTATTTTTGGTGCAATAATAATCAATTTTTTTTTTTTGAATATTATTTAAATTTTTTTTTTATAAAAAATAATTTTCGGTTTTGAAAAAAAAAGGTTTCACAAGAAGGCAATTATTATTATTATTATTTTTTTTTTCGAGCCTAATTTTTTATACAGGAGAATTATGGGGAGTTTGTGGTAAGATACAAAAATTTTTTAATAGGCCAATGCAAAAAATATTCATTCCAAAAGAATTTGGAATCAAAAAGTTTTATAATGTAATGCACATTCTTTTGAAAATTCTTTTTTTTTTGAAAAATTCTTTTTTTTTTTCGAAAAAAGATTTCTTGTGCTGCCTTCTCATTTGTTGCATCATCTGATAATGGGTTCTTCAAATTTTTTAAAAAATAAACTTGATTCTCATTTATTTTTTTTGAAATATTAAAAAGAGTTTATTTTTGGAGTTCTTGCGTCCCTGAAAAAAATTTTGGAAAAAATAATAGTGTAGCCAGGAAACTCAGCGATTTGCTTCCCCATCAAATAAAAATGATGTATTCTACTTACTCTTTTTGTTATATTGTTCCTTATCCTGGAAACGGTGAGGCTTGTGTTTCAGGAAGTTTTGATATTAAAATACCAGATACTGCTATTTTTCCAAGGTCTGTTGGTTTGACTTATTTTATTTCTTGCTAATAACTTTCATTTATCTTTTTTTTTTTTTTTATTCTTTTTTTTTTTTTTTTAGGATTTGCTGTGTTCTCTTGGACTAAGGAGGAACATTCTCATTGGAATGTTGAATTCAGATCAAATGTTTTTTTGTTATTCCTTGTTGTGAATCATTTCAATAAAAACAGGAAGCTAAAATTTCCTAAAGTGATCACAATCTTGATTACACAAATCTTATCAAAATTCAATAAATTTCCATATGATTAAATATTTAAAGTTAAGGTTTTATTAAACAATAATAAATGTAAATAATTTTTAATAATTATTCAATATTTATTTTATTTTTTTAACTTTTTCAAACTTTATTAGATAATTCTTTCAAAATTTTTCTAATTTTTGATGTATCATCGAAGAAAACTCCAGACAAACAAAAATTAAAAGTATTTTATTCTGTTGTCAATGGTAACTAAGAACTGTTCTCTGAATCAAATTAAAAACCAAAGAGTGAAATCTATGTTAAAATCTCACTGCTGGAGTCAATTTTTATTTAAATTTATCTTGAAAAGTTAAAAAGACTAAAGAAAATTTTTGCATCTTCATTGATCTCTTAATCTTTGACAACAGTATAGGAATTACCTTCAGAGATCCCATAAAGATGATTCATGCAAACAGTGGAACTCAGGAAATCTAATTTCATTCCAAAAGATTGGGACATGCTTTCCCAATAGATGAGGTTACAATCAAAAAGATAATTGTAAATTCTTCAAACATTTCTATTTTTATTTTGAATCAACTTTTAAAGAGAAAGTTAATAAAAATTTAAATTTTTAATAGGTAAAACTGCCATAACTATTGGAATTATGTTAATTATTTTGCTTTTCGATTTTAAAACTAACAGTAGAGTTTTCTCCAGATTCAGTAAGCTTGTTAGTAAGGAGTTGCCCAGTCTCCAAAATGTTCAGATCAATCTCAAACTTTCCCAAAAGATCATCAGAAAGATAATCAGAATCATAAATTTTGATGGACAAGGTGGCACTACTCTTGATGTTTGTAAAGGAGAGGGTTTCTTTCCATACTGGGTTAACATTGTTGTTAATGTACAGAGTTCTTTTGGTAGTACCATCCAAAGTAAAAATACAATAAGGATCCGAAAGGTCTTTTCCTTTAAAAAAAAAATTAAATTAAAAAATTAATAACAAAAAATAGAAAAGAAATTTTAAATTTTTTTAAAAAATAACAAAAGAAAAAATATAAAGATTACAATTTTTTTTTTTTTTAAAAAAAATTCTTACCATTATCTTTGTTAGGCAAATTTTTTGCTTCAATGGAAGAAATTGTTACGTTGTACCTTGGCTCTTCATGTTTGTATCCCATTTTTTTAAGAACTAAATCAAGGTCAGAGATCATGGAAATAACTTCTTGTTGGTAGTTCAAGTATTTTTGGATGTGCTCTGGCTCTTTGGGCATGTTGTCAATCGTCATAGACATATAACTTTTAAGTTTTCTGAGATCTTTTTGGAGGTTTACAATTGATTCTAATATTTAAAAAAAAAAAAGGATTTTTAGCAAAATGAATATAGTAAAATTTTCGTTTAAAAATACTTTTTTGATTAAATAAAAATAAAATTATTAAAATTGAAATGTTTTTTTAGTTCTATTGAAATAGGAAATTAGTTTTAATCAAACAAATAAAATTAAATGAACAATAACAAATAAAAAAAAACACTGTATGGATTAAGAAAAATTTTATCAATGGATTTAAAATTTTTTCAAAAAATAAAGAATTGAAAAATTTTAATTTTTTTGTTTATTTTAAATTTTTTTAGTTAAAAAATCATCAAGTGAAAATTTTTTTTTTTTTTTTGATTACCAGTGGGACTATGTTCAACATCGTCATGCTCCTTGATGCAATTGACAACTTCCTTGAGCCGTTCAACTTCCTTCCCAAAACACGAAGACTTGAAATTGATTTCCTTGCTGGTATACTCTTTGTCGAAATGGAGTTTCTGATGATGAGAAAACTGATGTTTGTGAAAAAAGTTGAAAACGGATTTTATCCCAGAACTTATGAGCGATTCCTTCACCTTTCTGCTCATGTTGAAGTTTAGAAAACTCACGTTCTCGTCGAACACTTTGATCGTCCTGTTTCTCATCTCTGTTCCCTCCTTTGAGTCGGAGTAGAAGATGTTGTCTTGTATGGCGAACAGTGGCCCGAAGGAGTACGGTATCAAATTTCTGGAGAACCCAACTATAATTTTAAAAATTATTATTTTAAGTTTAATTTATTTTATTTTATAGTTGAATTTTTTTATTTTAAAGTTTAATTTTTATTTTTACTCACTTATTTTTATTTTATTTAAATTTATTTTATTTATTGTTATTTTATTTAACTTTATTTTACTTTTATTTTAATTTCCAAATTAAATTTTTTATTTATTTGATACCAATTTATTATTTTCAGTTTTTTATTTATTGTATTTTACCATTTATTTCTGGCCACTTTTTCTCTACAATAACTTTGTGTAAAGTATCTAGTTCACTTTGAGAAAGAATTTTGAATCCCAAAACATTGGTGTGATCTATTTTCATTCCTTCAAGTACCTTTTTTAAACAAAAAATAAAAAATAATTTTAAGAAAAAAAATAAAAATTAAATATATAAAATTATATTAAAATAAAAAAAAATAATAAAAATAAAAATAAAAATAAATAATAAATTATAAAATAAATTTTAATAAATATAAAAATAAATTAAAACGAATTTTTTTTTTTTTACTTGTGACCATGGATAGTTTGCAATCATACCACCATCAACATAATATGTTTTCCCGTTCGCTTCATCAAGTTCTATGTGAGTATCCAAACCTTCTCCTGTCTGATTGACCCTAACTGGTTTGAAGAAAATAGGGATGGACATAGACATTCTTACCGCAAGCCAGACTGTCCAAAAAAAAAATTAAAAAAAAATATTAAAAAAATCATAAAAATAAAAAATTAAAAAAAAAATAATTTTAAATAATAAATATATAATTAAATGTTTTAAAAAATAATTAATTTTTTTTTTTGAATACCAGGAACATTTGGTGTTGTTTGGGGAGAAAATTGGACAAGTTTATTATCATTTAATCTGACTGCATATACCAACAAACTCTTTCCTTTAGCCTCTTTGAGTTGCTTGAAGGTGATGTTTTCGTCAACATTGACGTGGTTCTTCAAGATACCCTTAATCCAATCTATAAAGGTGTTTCCTTCACAAAGATAGCCTCTTGAGAATATTTCCACAAATTTTCCAACATAAAAGCTAGTCCAAAAAGGTGCATCTATAAAAAAAAATAAATTTATAAATTTTTAAAATAGATTCAAATTTCTTTTTTAATTTGATTGAATTTAATTTAATTTTTTAAATTAAATTTATTTTATTTTAATTTAAGAATTTAATTTAAAAAGATTTTTTTTTTTTTACCTGCAAATGAGGAAAAGCTTGTTGTTTTCATTATCGAATTTATCTCATAGATTTCCAATCCACAAGCAATCAACAATGCAGTGATACCTGATTGTTTAAAAAAAAAAAAAATTTATAAAATCAAAATTCTATTTTTCTTTTGACTTGATGATGTTTAATTGATTAGATATATTTGAAAGATTCTTTGATGATTTTACTCCCTGCTGAAGTTCCTGCTACTGTTTCGATCTGAGAAAGAAATGTTTTTCCTTCCTTCATATCTTTGAAATAGTTGTCCAATGTAGATAATGATCCCACATAACTCAAACCTTTGACACTTCCTCCCTTAGATCATAAATAATAAAATCAATATAAAAATTGAATTAATTATAAAATTTAGAAAGAAAATGCATTACTTGAAAGATGAGAGTATTGACCTTTTTGAATTCTTCAATCTTCAAGAATTATGGATAAAATGAAAAAAAAAAATTTATTTTATTTTATTTTTACTTTCTCAAAATCCAATTCCTCATTGGGTATAATAATTGGAATATCATCCTGATCCTTTACATTTGTGTTCCCCATTGATTATATTTATTCCTACACTATAAAATTTTTATTTTTTTATTATATTTTTCTTTATATCACAATATGCAGACATATAAATACCTTTACAACATTAAAAATTACAAAATTTTTGTTGAAATCCATCTTTCAAATAAGGTATAGCTTGTTTTATGAGTAATTACTTTTCTTTGAAACAAAAACTATTTTTAAATGAAATTATAAATAATTAAAAAAAAAGGAGGATGAAAACAATATTGGTGAGTTAATGAAATTTTTCATATAAACTCTTTTTATTTAATTAATAAGATGATTGATCTCAATTATAACTAAAATTTAAAATTAAAAAAAAAAATAAAGGTTTATTAAAAAACAATTTGGTAACTTCGAAAGATAAAGAGGATTGAGATCATCTTTCAACAATATTAACAAAAATTTGTAGATTCTAATCCTGAATAGGAAATAGATTCGATAGCAAAATTATCACTTGCCAATAAATAATCGAATGAAATTATGAGTTCTGACCGAGTTTAACATTAAAATTTCTATTTTTAAAGATCAATCAAAAAGTTAAAGAGGTTTGGAGATTTATAGTTGATTAGCTTTCAATGTGGAGAAATATATCAAAATTGGCAAATATATATTTTTTTTTTCTTATAATTCTTATTTTTCTTATTTCAATATTTATGATAATATAGAAATTATAATAAATGTTTGCATCGTTGAATATACCAATCACTCCAAGCAAGATCGATTTTATTTGCGATAATGGGAGATATAAAATTCTTGGAGGCTAAAAATTTTTTTTTTTATTAAAATTAAATAAAATTAAAAAAAATTCTTCAAAAATGAAAATAGATAATTATGATTGGACTCAATTAAATTGGATGTGTGACAAAAGAAATTTTGAGAAATGCAAAACTCCTCGTAAAGGTGATGTGAACAAAATAGATAGATATGGATGAACTTGCTCCATTTGTTCACATCTGAAGATCATCCAAAAATGGATTTTATAAAGTGGTTGTTGGGAAAAAAGGAGTAAAATTCAATTTAAATTCAAAATAAATTAAAAAAAAACTTTCGAAACAAAAATTCTTGATAGTATCCAAATGTGAAAGACAGAAAAGGATCAACTACTTTACACAACATTTTTTACGTAAGAAGAAAGAAAACAGCTTTTTGAATGTTGATAATCTAAAATTGTTGATAAAGTAAAATGGTGATCTAAACATTCAAAACAATAAAAACATATCTCCTCAAGATTTGTTGGTCTCCGAGTTCTGTTTCTCGGAGTTAGATTCAAAAAATGTGAAAGAATCATATGAATCATCAATAAGGAATAATCAAGCTTTGTGTAGATTGAATCAATCGAATAATAAATTTGAATCCAACCAACAAAAATTTTATTTATATTGATTTAAATCTATAAAAATTTTGGGTCTACTTCATCTAATTTTCATTAAAGGAAGGTAAAAAGAAAAATTATTCTTTAAATTCTATAAATTATCCATTTTATAAAAATTATTTATCATCAATTTGAATTCAAATACTATTATATGAATTACTCTTAGAATTTTTCTACTTTCAATTCCTCCAAGCAAAGATAAAAATTCAGAGAAAAAAATATAAATCATAAATACAAAATTATTTATAATCAATATTTACTATATTATCTCTAAAGTCAAACACTATTGTTATAACTACCCGAATAATTACCCCTCTGAATTTATTTTCTTTAATTCATTCAAATAATTGTCTCAAGATTTGAAGATTTGAAAATATTTTTTTGTTTTCACCCAAAGAACGTTACAAAATATAGAAAAACAAGTTTATTCCTGATCATCAAAACAGATATCAAAATATTTTTAGAATGAATCAAAATTAAAATATTTTAATTAATTTATTATTTTGAATGTTTATTTTATTCAATTCATACTATTTTGCAAACTAAAATAATGTGACAATTATCCAAAAATTACATAAACTAAATTTAAAATATCTCTCAATAGAAGAAAACATTAAAATATAAAAAAATTCTTTTCAAATAAAAAATAATTATTATAATCTCTTCACAAAATAAAAAAAATTAAAATAATAAATAAATAAAAAAAATCAACCAAAAAACTGCCTTGAACTAATTATAATATCAGAAAAAATGAAAAAAATTCCTTGCGCTTTTGCAGATCAAGGATGCAATAAGACATTTACCCGAAAGGCAAATATGCTTAGACGTATAATACCTAAATTTTTTTTTTTCTTAAGCAAAAATAATTAATACCTTATATATTTTAAAGATGTAAATACTATCCATAAAGCAATCAAGCCATTCAAATGTGATTATTGCGACAAAGAATTTGCCAGGAAATCTGACAAAGAGACTCATGAGAAGAACATCCATCTTATGGTTAAGCCATTTAAATGTTCATTCTGTGATAAATCATTTTCAAGAAACTCTGATAAAAATAAACATGAGAAGAGACATACCAACGGGAACAGTAAAAAAAATAATTTTTATATTCCTTCAAATAAAAATAAAATATATATTTTTAGAATGTTTGATTGTTAAATCAGATTTCTAAAAATATTCCTCTTTTTCTTAATATTTTTCTTCAATATAATAAATATAATAATTAATTTTTATTTTATTCAGACTAAAATTAAATTTTTTTTTTTCCATATTAAGAACATCAAAAATTGGAAAATGAAAGAAATGAACTTCAAAGGGATTTGATAGAGCTCAATAATGAATGTGAACATTCATGCCATCATGAATTAAGACATAAAACTCAAATCAAGCAAGAATCTGGAGAGAATCATGAAATGGCATGTATATTCAATCAAAATATCGAGATCAAAGAGATGAAACAAGATAATTTTTTCACCAACAATATCTTCAACAATAATTTCTTTGATCTCCTCAAGCCCCATGTAGATAGCAGCCAAGAACCCCTTCTCATCCATCACGATGATCATTTCGATATATTATCAAAGGATGGGAGATTGTTGAATATTTCGGAAACAAATGGTCTCATAGAACATAAATTGGAGAACAAGCCAAATAATGTGGACGATTCTCTCAGCGATGTAAATAAATACAAAAAAAAAAAATTTATTTCACTTTAATTTATTTTATTATTATTTTTTTTGAACTCAAAATTATTTTTAAATGACATGCCATATAAAAAAAGGATTTAAATAATTAATCTAACATAGTTTTTTAAAAAAAATCATGAAATCATTTTAGGTTATTAGACATTTCCATCAACATGGAGATGAATGTGGACATAGATTATTCCAACATGGAGACCACTACGACTTTGTAGTCGGAAATGAACTCCATCACATACACGACGACCACTGCCACATACATGGTTCCTTCCTCAGTGACATCGATTGGGACGAAGCCTTCCACATGCTCGTTCAAGACAACAACGGATCTAACACAAACCTCAACTGCTTTGGCGGCATTCACAAATAAAAGAATATAACCAAGTCATACTATGTTGTTGCATTTTGATTTAATAAAACTCTAAAAAATAAATGTAAGTTTATTCCTTCTATCTACTTCTATAAATTCCTTTCTTGGTTGACATCAATAACTTTCTGGCCTGGATGAAGCATCTGAAGTGTTTATGTGTTGTGGGTGGTTGTGTTTTCAGTCTTGTTGTTTGTTTTGTGTTATATTGTTTTGTCTTCTTCGATGTATGCTTTTTTTGTTATTTAAATTTTTTTTTATCATTCATTTTTAATCTACAAAAATATTACTTTTTAATAAACTTTTAGTCTCCAAAAAATTATGTGTTTATTGGACTCTTTTTATTTTTTTGTTTTGACTCCTGATCAGATTGAATTTAAAATTGTAAACAACCAAAGTTGAAATATTATTTAATGGCCAAGACAACCATTCTTGCATATTTTAAATGTGTTTGAAAAGTCTAATATTTTGAATGGTATTCATTTTTTTTCAAAAGAGACCGGAGTTTGTCTCGGAGTTTTCAAAAATATATACTTTAATTTTGATCAAATCTCTTTAATAATTACAAATGGTTTCTAATGATCTTTATGAAAATTATTTTTTTTTACAATTAAAGTTTATTTATCTCCAATTTCATTGAAAAGATTTAAATTAAAATTACCAAAACAAAAATAAAGTTTTCATAGTTATTTCTTCTCAGTGAGTTTTCATTTATGCTTTATAAAAGATTTACCATATTTTATGAGTAATTGTTTTTTTAATTTTCAACTTTCTATTCACCTCAAAAATGCATTTCACCTCAAAAATGAATACAAATTTTTAAAAGAAAGGTGAAATGATTTTTAATTCGAGCTAAAATTTGTTATGTATAAAAAACACCTCAAAGAGATTTGAATGAATAGAAAAGAAGATAACAAAACAATAAATGTATTTCCTTGAAACTTCTTTCAAAATGTTTGAATATTCTGTGAAAAAAAATAAAGAAATCTCTTCAAAATTTAATTTTAATTTTTAGGTTAAAAAATATGAAATTTCTTCCTTTTTAAAATAAAAAAAGAAAAACAAAGCAAAAGAAAAATAAAAAAAAAAATTGAAATTAAACCAAATAAATCAATAAAATGAGTGAAATAGATACTGATAAATGGACAAATAAAACAACAGAATTATTTATCCAAGCACAAGAATCAGCAAAAAGCTTTTCAAATGTACAATTGGAACCTGCACATTTGGCATTGGCAATGTTCAAAGAAGAAAATGGATTAGCCTCAAATATTTGCGAAAAAGCAAAAGGGAATACAAAAGAGATAATCAAAAATCTGACGAAAATATGCGTCAGATTACCATCACAAGATCCAGCACCACAAAAAGTATCAGTTGGTCCTGCAACAATAAGAGTTTTCCAAAAATCAGAAAAATTGGCAAAAGAAAATGGGGATTCACATGTGGCATTGGATCATTTGTTATTGGCAATCATAGAAGAAAATGATTGCATGAAAGCATTTGAGATGGGAGGATTGAATAAAAATTCGCTGAAAGAATCAATAATCCAAATAAGAGGAAACAATAAAGTGAACAGCAAGGGAGCAGAATCAGGATACGATGCATTGAATAAATATGGAACAGATTTGACAGCATTGGCAGAAGAATCAAAATTGGATCCAGTGATTGGAAGAGATGAAGAAATAAGAAGAGTGATCCAAGTGTTATCAAGAAAAAGAAAGAACAATCCTGTTTTGGTGGGATCTGCAGGTGTTGGTAAAACAGCGATCGTGGAAGGATTGGCGATGAGAATAGTGAAAGGAGATGTCCCTGAAAATCTACAATGCAAGGTGATTTCTTTAGATATGGGTGCATTGATTGCAGGAGCAAAGTACAGAGGAGAATTTGAAGAAAGATTGAAAGCAGTTTTGAAGGAAGTGAAAGACAGTGAGGGTAAAGTCATTTTGTTTATTGACGAGATCCACTTGGTTCTTGGCGCTGGTAAAACTGATGGAGCTATGGATGCTGCAAATCTATTGAAACCCATGTTGGCAAGAGGAGAGTTGAAGTGTATTGGTGCAACTACTTTGGATGAGTATCAAAAGTATGTCGAAAAAGATCAGGCTTTCGAAAGAAGATTCCAACAAGTTTTCGTTAAAGAACCCTCCATAGAAGATACCATTTCCATTTTGAGAGGATTGAAAGAAAAGTATGAGACACATCATGGTGTTCAAATCAAAGATTCTGCATTGGTTGTCGCAGCACAACTTTCCGAAAGATACATCACCTCTCGATTCCAGCCTGATAAATCTTTGGATTTGGTGGATGAAGCATGTTCGTCTGTTCGTGTACAACTTAATTCTCAACCTGAAGATATCGATAAAATGGAAAGAAGAAAATTGCAGCTCGAAATAGAGGCTACTGCATTGAAAAACGAAAAGGACAAAGATGAGATGTCTTTGAAGAGATTGGAAGTTGTCAACAACGAAATTTCTCGCATTAATGATACTTTACAACCTTTGAAATCAAGATATGAGTTGGAGCGTTCAAGAGTAAACGAAATCCGTGACTTGAAACGTAAATTGGACGAAATTCAAATGAAAATCGAATCTGCAACAAGAAGACAAGATCTTCAACTCGTCGCTGATTTGAAGTATGGAGCTTTGCCCGAAATAAAGAAGAAAATCCAAAACTTGGAAGAGCAACAGAAGAAGAGAAAGGAAACAGATAAAGATTCCTTGATCAGCGAAGTAGTAGGACCTGATCAAATCTCCGAAATAGTGAGCAGATGGACCGGAATCCCTGTCAAAAAACTTTCTCAAACCGAAAAAGAAAAGTTGCTCAACCTTTCTGATGAAGTTCACAAACGTGTTGTGGGACAAGAGGAAGCTGTCGATGAAGTTTGTGAAGCTGTTTTGAGAAGCAGAGCGGGACTTTCAAGACCTAATCAACCTATCGGAACTTTCTTGTTCTTAGGGCCAACAGGTACAGGTAAAACGGAATTGGCAAAAACTTTGGCTTACCAACTTTTTGACGATGAAAAGAACATGGTAAGAATTGACATGTCTGAATACATGGAGAAGCATAGTGTTGCAAGACTTATAGGTGCTCCTCCTGGTTATGTTGGCTTTGACGAAGGTGGACAGCTCACTGAAGCAGTGAGAAGAAGACCTTACTCCGTCATTTTGTTTGATGAGATCGAAAAGGCTCACAGTGATGTCTTTAACATTCTCCTTCAGGTTTTGGACGATGGCCGTTTGACAGATGGAAAAGGAAGAACTGTCAATTTCACCAACACTGTCATCATCATGACTTCCAATCTTGGTTCTCAATATTTGTTGAAAGGGATCACCAAAGAGGGTAAAATCACCGAGGATGCTCGTAAACTCGTCATGGAATCTGTCCGCCAACACTTTAGACCCGAGTTTCTCAACAGATTGGATGCCATCTCTATGTTCACTCCTCTTGTATATCAACACATGCAAAAGATCATCTTGCAACAGATCGATCAGATAGCAAAGAGATTGAAGGATCGTGAGATCGATATCTTGATTGAGGATTCTGCTACCAAATTCATCGTTGATCAATCTTATGATCCTGTTTATGGTGCTCGTCCTTTGAAAAGATATTTGGAGAAACATCTTGTCACCCATCTTTCCAAGTTGATCATTTCTGGTGAATTGCAAAACAAATCCACTGTCAAAGTTTTCTCTAATGGTGAAAAATTGGATTATAAAGTGATTCTCAAAGATATCATCCAAAACAGCAAATAAGGGTGATGTGTGAATTGATTATTTGTATATTTTTCAAATTGATTGATAAATAAAATTATTTATAAAAAAAGAATACTTATAAAATCCCTTTTTATTAAAAACTATTTTTTCTTTTGTTTTCTGTAAACTCATTGAATTGTATAATAGAGGTTTTCTCTTTTGATTGAAGAGATGAAGTTTATACCTCTTCATTTTCTTTTTCAAAATGGTTTTGTTTCGTTTTTTTTTTCCAATTTGAAAACTTGATGATCTTTGACTGTAAATGAGTTCAGTATTTTTTTTATTGAGTGCTTCAATTACTTTTCCTTGTTTTTAGAGTTCATATAAAAGAATCTAATTTTTATTTTGAACTCTCCAAAAAAATCAATCACATCCCTAAATGTTCATCCTTAAGTTTAAAAAGATTTGAGATATCACAAAATTTAACATCAGAATGAATATTAAAAAAAAAAAATAGATTTCAGATTTTGTATGAAATAAAATGAGCACACAAAAATTGAAAACAAATATAATTGATGAACAAAGTACTCTCTTGAGTGATTTGGGAATTGAATACTCCAATACTCTTTCTGAAAAGAATTTAAAGGATTATTGGAAAGATAATTTCAAAGAATCCAAAGAAAAAATCGTATCATTGGATGTCCTCACGAAATATTTGGAGATAGTGGGAAATAAATCAGGATTCTCTTTCAAAAAAAATTCAACAACAGAATCTACCTTTAAAAAATTTATGAAAGAATTCACATTCAATGAATTGAAAAGAAATCTTTTGATTCAAAGTAAAAAAAAAAAACAATACACCTGTTTATTCTTATATTACCATCAATTTACAAAAAAAAAAAAGAATCTGAAATCAATAAACAAAGATTGTTGCAAATAAGTAAAGGAAATAAAGATTTGAAATCCACCAATCAATTGAAAACCAAAAAAAGTAAGAATTCCCTTTTAATTATAAAAATATTTAAACATTTCAAACAAAATATCAAATGTGATCCAATAATATCAAAAATTTTTAATGATTAATTTGGATTTGGAAATATTGAAAAAATAATATGAATTTAGATAAAAGTATTTGATCATATATTAGAAATGAAAGTATAATTCATAATTATAATGAATCCAAATACAATGATCCTTCAAATATTTGATCATATACACCAAATACAATTTAGAGTATTGATTATAAAGAAAGCATTTGCATCGAAATTAAAATAAAAATAGAATAATTCACTTTCTAACAAAGATATATTATTCAGGGGAACAATGGGCTTCCCTAAAAAATTTTTTTGGAAATTATTTGAATTTATTAATAAAGATATTGTGATATCAATTTAATTATACATATAATTCTAAATTTGATAAATAAGATATAAAAAAAAGTATCTAATTGATGAACCAAAAAGAAAGAACATTCATAAAATAAAAAGTGTTTTAAAAAAATAATTAAAAGTTTGTTAAGGATCAAGCACGATGACTGCACCTAATCTCCTAAACGTGACACCCATCAAAGAGGAGAAAAAACACGAGATCGAAAAGGAAAAAGAGATGGCCAACCAGATCCTCAAATGGATGGGAAACGAAAGTCCCATCGTCGAGCCTCCCACCACAACCAAAACAAAGAACAACAGTCTAAGATCCAACCAACAAAACACTCAGCAACACAAAAACATCAAATCCAACATTTTCAAAAGAGAAGTTCAATTGGGACTGAAAGAAAACGAGTTGTTGGAAGAGTTGAAGAAGCTCGAGTTTGCTATTGATGAGACTCTGTCTTTGTCCCAGAAAGTCATTGATGATCCTGAGCTGCACAACATGGAGACCATCAAGTCGTTCAAAAACATTTTGCAAAAGTGATTTTTTTTTTTTTGTTTCAAGAAAAAGAAATTCGTAAATTTTTTGTTCTTTGTCAAATAAATCAATTTTCTCAGATAAAATCTTTTTTTATTCAATTTATTTTTTAAATTTTAAATTTCCTGTTTAAAATTAAAAATCACTAACTCTTTCTAAAAATTATGATATTGAAATGTTATTGAAGATAAAGGGATATTCTAACTTTTTTGTTTTTTTATTTTTTTATTAATTTATTTTTTCCTTCAATTCTTGTTTGAAAGCCCATATTTTTTACGCATTTCATCTCTTTCGATTTGGGATGAGGTCATCTCTTTATTAGAATTTCTATTTGAAACCCTTTCATCCAAAGAAATATATTGATAATCATCTTTTTTCTTTACTCTTGAACAGATACAGCGGCAAAAACAAATAATCAAAATGAGAACCACTATCCCAACCACTCCACCAATAATTATAAATACTCCCAATCCAGGTACTATTATTGAAAATTAATAAAAAATATATTTTTTAAGTTTCAAATAAAAAGGGTAAAATTAAATGGAAAATGATGGTTTATTTGTAGATAATGGATCTTTATGTAAGATCTCTTTTTTTATTGAGTGATTTATTGGATATATCGGTGATATATTGAATTTAATTGTTTCAATTTTTAAATTAAATAGAAGAATGTTATTGTATAAAAGTATTTGAATGTATGGATTGAATAGAGATTTTGATATCAGATAATCATTGATAAATCTCTTTCTTTTATTGATCGAAATTGTCGATAAAATTTTTTTTTATTACCATCACATGATGATGCATACCATGAAAATCCTCCACATGTTTGGCCTGCAGCTGGACCCTATATGAATAAACAAAATTTATTTAACATATTTTGGTTCACTAAAACAAATTAAATTTGTAAATTTTTAATTTCTTTACATTAAATGTTCCAGGCAGGCATGTTATTGTGGAAGAACACCAAATACATGGTCCATCAGTGCATGTTGCACAAGTTTTAAAATCACCGCATACTGCAGCAGAATTCTTGATATATAGCAATACCAAAAGTAAAATTAAAAATATTGGCTTTCCTTTCACCATTTTTTTTATTTTCTTTGAAATTAACAATGAAAATAAAGCTTATAAATTTGAAAATTCACTCATTCATGAAGGAAAGGTCATAGCAATTTTGTGGGATCAATATTGTTCAATAATTTCTTTGTTTGAAATTTCAATGATCAACCAA